>OY744610.1:15171338-15188838 GCA_963556255.1 Allolobophora icterica
AAAGACGCATATGCGACGTTTGGCGGCTTTGTTCGTTTATTTCAAAACGCAAGCTTCATTGGCGAATTCAGGTTGTACAACTTTGCTGTGATATTAGGCTACATGACAAAAGGGCAATTTAAGCCGTAATTGTGAATTTGACCAAGACTGCTGTTATCAGTTTAAAGCATGACTATCTTGAAATACTTAAGAATTTTATGTATATTGTTGTTATTATTATTATTATTATTTAATAGAACATTAACCCATTTTATATGACGACTTGATGAATACTTTCTCTTTTTCATGTTGCAACAATGCAACACCAAGCTGGCTATGTGAAAATACCGGTTCAGGGGAGAGGTAGGGCGGGAAGAAGAGAGGCGGAGACAGACTTACTAAATGCTGTTTGTCTATGTGTCAATTCTTCTGTCTTTCTGGCTGGCTGGCTGTTGGTCTCTACTACTAATACATATTTATCTGCTTAGAGAACGCTTGGAAGACGGAGGATTGGATGAATTAGAGTAGGAATTCTTGAATAGAGGGATGGAGGGAGGGAGGGAGGTTGGTTGTTTATCAATCGTTCTGTATGTCTGACAGGTCAGTCCGCCGGCACGGCCTTATTCCAAGTCTATCAATCTGTCTGTCTATATGTTTATCTGACAGGTGAGGCCGCCGCCGGTGACTGTTTGTCTATTAAGAACTTCGGGTGATGAGGGAGGAAGAGAGTGAGGAAGGGAGACAGATATAGTGTTTACGGATGGAGACACGGATCTCAGAAGCTGTTGTGATAGATTTAATATTATTAGAAACATTTTCAACGTGCACAAGGTCAAACAGAATGCAAATCTGAGGTGCGGTTAGTCAGACACCGGTCCAAGCAAAGTGACACCTCTGATTCCAGTCATTTAAATTGATGTCTAAAGTAATCCATAATTTGACGCGGAAGCTCATCTTTTTGATTTGGGCAACTATTTAGTATTTTAAACACTTTTCTTTATAACTTTTGGTTTTCATGTTTGTGTATTATACCTCTCAAGGTGTGTTCTACCTGCATGTATGTAAAATCAGTAGGCCTAATGCATAGAAGATTTTGTTGTATATTATTATTCTTTGCAAACATTTCGCTTTGAAGTACCCCGGTAAACGATCAATGAGATTTCGGTAGCACCTTGGATAAATGTGTGCATGCCTTACATGTAAGTTAATTATCCAAACATGACCCTCTTAATAGGAGGGGTTAAACCGTATTTTACGTTACTATTCGACGAAAATGTTATGAAACGAACTGGAAGCTGGATTAGTGTGCGATGAAAATGTTATAGCCTACTACTTGAACTCTGGCCCGCCGACAGAAATTCCGGGCCCCTGGGCAGAGCAGTCACGGGCCCCTAGGCAGAGCAGTCATGGGCCCCTAGTCATAGCAGTCACGGGCTTCGAAACTATCCTTAGTCTTTATGAGAAAACTAGCTGTTGCCCGTGAAAAATCACGGAAGTCTCTCTCTCTCTCTCTCTCTCTCTCTCTCTCTCTCTCTCTCTCTCTCTCTCTCTCTCTCTCTCTCTCTCTCTCTCTCTCTCTCTCTCTCTCTCTCTCTCTCTCTCTCTCTCTCTCTCTCTCTCTCTCTCTCTGTCTGTCTCTCTCTCTCTCTCTCTCTCTCTCTCTCTCTCTCTTCTCTCTCTCTCTCTCTCTCTCTCTCTCTCTCTCTCTCTCTCTCTCTCTCTCTCTCTCTCTCTCATGCACCTGTGTCGCGGTCACACGTGAGTACACTGAGCCCGCCCCGTAAGCCTGAGTACATCGGCCAACATCAGTAATAAGACCTCGGCCTCAGTAAATACCTCCCTCCCTCCATTCCTCCCTCACGCACCTAAACATTGGCGTCCGTGAATGTCCTCTCTTCCCCTCCTACCGTCCGTTTAAGGACTCGAGTTACGGTATCCTATCAAAAGGGCGACTTCGAAAGGGCGATCATCAAAAGGGCGACATCAAAAGGGCGACTATCAAAAGGGCGCGTGTTCAAAAGGGCGCTGATCAAAAGAGCGCGCATTCAAAAGGGCGACAATCAAAAAGGCGACAAAGTACGCAGTTAGCATAGACTTTAAAACACCAACTTCGGCACCAACTAAAACTTCAAAACCAAAGGAAATTTCGCACATACGGAATGTTGTATAGCACTTTGATATCAATTGATCCTTTCATTTTAATAAACATATTTCATATTGACGGACATTATTTCACCTCGACTATTTGTAATCTGGTCGGACTATATTTTACTGTATATAAATGAAAGTTTAAACTGAAAACCTTACAGTGTTCTTTATGACTCGCACATGTTACGTTCTCATAGGATACTACATTTTACAGTAAATTTTATAAATTCTATGAATAAACAGATTTCGGTTATAATAGTTCATCGAAAATAATTAAGCTGCTGAAGAAGCTTGAGAAAATGACATTATTATCTCTAAATATAGTATAAATATCACTAAAATAACGTCGGATTAATATCTCTAAATACAGTATAGTTAAAATAATTGGATCATCAAACAAAAAATCATGTGAACTGGACCCTCTTCCCCCATTTATTTTGGTGAACATTTTAGATGATATAGCTCCATTCCTAGTTTACATATTTAACAGGTCGCTTTCTGAGGGTTATCTACCTGCTTCCCAAAAACGGGCTATTGTTTTCCCGACCTTGAAAAAGCAAAACCTTGACCAAAATGCCTGTCAAAATTACCGGCCCATCTCTCATCTTTCTTTCCTCTCAAAGACCCTTGAAAGACTAGTTTCACTACAGCTACTCCCCTACTTTGAGCAAGCTGGGCTTCTCCCGGCCGCCCAATCTGGCTTCAGGGGCCACCATTCCACTGAAACTGCTCTCTTATCCCTACTGTCTGATATTTATACAGCAATTGACCACTCTCATCTCTCTCTCCTGGCACTTTTTGATGTCTCATCTGCATTTGACATGGTTGACCATGAGATCCTACTTCAGCGACTTGAACTTTCCTGTGGCCTTTCTGATGTCCCTCTTCTTTGGTTTAAGTCATACCTCTCTGACCGCTCACAGTTGATTGTCCTTGGTGAAACCAGGACTCAGTGGACAGAGGTTGAATTTGGCGTTCCCCAGGGCTCGGTGCTTGGTCCCATCCTATACATCCTCTTCACTGCTGATATCCCCTCTCTATTTACTAAACATGGAGCAAATGGCCATCTTTATGCAGATGATGTTCAGGCTTTTGTACATGGTCCATCAACTGATCAACTCTCTCTTGTTGGCTCCATTGACCATCTAATCTCTGACCTTCACTACTGGATGTCGGCTAACCGTCTCTGCCTCAAAAGTGCTAAGACTCAATTGATTTGGTTTGGGACTAGGCAGCAGCTAGCTAAACTTGACTTTCCATTGCTGACTGAGAATTTCCCTTCTTATAGCTACTCTTCCACCGTTCGCGACCTGGGTGTCACACTTGACTCCTCCCTCACATTCACAAAGCATATCTCCAATTTGACTCGCTCCTGCTTCTTTCAACTTAGACGTCTCAGAGCCATAAGACGCTCAGTTTCACCTTCTGTATTCACCACAATAGTTCATGCATTTGTCTGCTCTCGCTTGGACTACTGCAACTCACTCCTCATGGGTCTCCCTAAGCAGCGTCTTTCCCCCCTTCAATCTGTTCTAAACGCTTCTGCTAGGCTCATCGCTCGACTGCCCCGCTTTGCCCATATCTCTAATTACATGCTTGATGTCCTGCACTGGCTCCCTATTACTGCGCGCATCCGTTATAAGATCCTTTTCCTTGTCTCTAAATCTCAGCAGAGTACTGCCCCGAAATATCTCTCAAACTATATACGAAAGCCGCTATATGCATCTTCTTCTCGGTCATTGCGCTCTGTGAATCGGCTTGATCTTTTTGTTCCCAGGGCTAAAACGGCCTTGGCCCAGCACCGTGCGTTTGCTGTAGTGGGTCCCACGATATGGAATTACCTTCCCCCTGTGCTAAGGGCCAAACTAATGACTACCTTTTCCTCATCGGTCTCGCGTTACCTAAAGGCATTTCTGTTTCCCCGGGGCTTCTGTGCTGAGAGCGCCTCTGAATAGTTACTCTGCGAGAGGCGCTTTATAAATGTTTAGATACAATACAATACAATACAATACAATACAATGTCGAATTAACATTTTAAAACCAGACATTAAACCTATTATTCGCCTTTTTGATTGTCGCCCTTTTGAATGCGCGCTCTTTTGATCAGCGCCCTTTTGAACACGCGCCCTTTTGATAGTCGCCCTTTTGATGTCGCCCTTTTGATGATCGCCCTTTCGAAGTCGCCCTTTTGATAGTAAACCTCGAGTTACGAGGAATCGAGTTACGAACGTTACGACCGATAGGCCTATTATGAGGGTTAGATTTAAAAAAATTGAAATAATAAAAGTGCAGGTTTGAACATACAATATTTATATAGGCCTATACAACTATGATTTTATTCAGATACTTGAAGTTTAAACTGATTTTAGTTCAGTGTCAGTAATATTATAGGCCTATTTAAAAAGACGTAAATCCTAAACTTTGTATAACTGATTATAATATTTTTCACAGTTGCGGGCCCGGCCCGGGCCCCTAAAAGTCGCCGGGCCCCTGGGCATTTGGCCCCCTGCCCCTCCCTCTCGGCGGGCCTGCTTGAACTGGAAGCTGGATTAGCGTGCGATGAAAATATTATATAATTTGAACTGGAAGCTGGATTGAATGAAAATAATTTAGCAACGTAAACTTCGGATTTTCAACCACTATCAATTTAACAACGTAAAATACGGTTTAACCAAAGGAGGTATACATAATGCAGGCCTGCGTATGTCACTCCAGTTAGACAATAACTAGCTAATAATTCAGTACATGTTTCGATCATTAAAACATAGGGCATACTATATGTTTCATTGAGGTTTTGAGTAACTTCGATTTCGGATGACAGGGGGGAAATTGTCCTAGTCCGGGGGAAATTGTCCGGGGAAATTGTCCGGGGAAACTGTCCTGGGGGAAACTGTCTGGGGGAAATTGTCCGGGGGTAAATGTCCGGCATTCATATGGTCAATTAGGCGCGCAGCGGATCGATAAATGCAACCACGGCAGTTTAGTCCTGCAGACCGGAGGCCAGAGTAAATAGAAAGGCAATAGTGCAGACGAGATGTGACAAAATAATACACAAGAGTGGTTCCAGCTTCTGTTGACATAGAGCGAGCGACAGTAGGCTACGTTCAGTCGGCCTAGGACCCTATTTCAGTTAAATTATATAGTAAGAAAAGATTGGAGTGACTAGTATACCCCGTGATCGATCGAGTCAGTCGATCAAGTCGATCGAAACTCGGTCAAGTCAAGTCGGTCGCAAAATCGTCGACTCGATCGACTTGCAAGTATGTATGCTTGTAGTATGTATGCTTATATGTATGTATGCTTATATGTATGTATATATGCATGTACGAATGCATGTATGTACGAATGTATGCATTAATGCATGTATGCATGCATGTACGCACGCATGTATGTATGCACGCATGTATGTAGGCCTATGTATGCTTGCATTCATTCATGCATGCATGTATGTATGCACGCATGTGTGTATGCATGTATACATGTAAGCTACACGACAAATAAATAATTTAATGGTATTCCGTTCAGCATTAGACATTTTGCAGAAGGAAACTATGCCCGTTTCATTTAAATCACGATTAGGTCGACACGTTGTGTAGACCCAATCGTGACGTCCTGATCTGAAAATTATGCAACCCTGAAACTAGGAAGGTTTATAATAAATGTGAAGGCTATAAATCCAGAACTTATAGGCTGGCTAATTCACGCTAAAACCAAACCGAACACTGTGGTATAGGTCTAAGTAATATATCTTGATAGGCCACTAGGCCTATTTCTTAATCTGTATAAAGTTACAATTTTTTATTTATTCTTAACGGATTAATCGGATTAAATCCATCCGTTGCTGCTTTGTGCATTAGACACCGGCCCAACAGAAGTTACTAATTACAATTAGGCCTACTTTCACTTCGTCCGCATTTAGAAACGATCGATTTGAAACAGAAAATTTATAATCTGCTGTGAAAATATTTTGTATTAACATTAGTCCTAGTAGTCCAGTCATTAAACAGCAATTTTTAATGGAGGTTCAACAAAATTTGAAGAAAAGGTTTCTCGATGGGTTTCACCTCTTTGATACGTCTACATTACAGGATAAAAAGGTTACCAAAATATGACATGGGGAACTATGTGAAAATGGGTCAAATCCAAGATGGCCGCCATCAAAATTAACAAAAGTGGAAAAAACTTTCATAATATGGAACCACTCAAGTTAAAATCATCTATGATGAGTCAATTCATATCAGCATATACATATACATGTTATGGAATGTAATTTTCAAGTTAAATGTAAAAAAAAAACAAAATGGCTACCAAGATTTGACGAGAAAAGCAAAATTATCATATCGACATATCTAACGGCTATAGTCTAGGCAATTTACAGTTAGACCTGGGCAAAATTGCATCAGAAGGTTTTTAAACGGTTTCTTGTTCAGAAAAACTTGCTGAATAACATATAAAAATTCCCCCTAAATCCGACCACGGGAACACCCCCAAAAATGAATTTAAAAATGGCGGATTTGGGGTTTCCTAAGAAATGCCAATAATAATACACATAATTTGCAGTTAGACCTGGGCGAAATTGCTTCAGAAGCTTTTTTAAACGGTTTCCTGCATGCTCAGGAACCATTGCTGAATAACATATCCAAAATAGCTCTAAATCGGACCACGGGAACACCCCAAAATGGCCAAATCCAATATGGCCGCCATCGACCACATTGGAAAATCACCTTTTTTGTTTTTTAGAGTATATGCACGTGTAATACCTCTAATATTACTGATTTCGGTATGTAGAATTCATTTCTGATGTTGTTTCCACCTTTCGGGGTCATCTTCACCTTGAAAGGTCATGGTCAAGGTCATTTCGGCAGATTGAGAAATTCACCTTTTTTGTTTTCTACAGTATATGCATGTGTAATACCTCTAATGTTACTGATTTCGGTATGTAGAATTCACTTCTGATATTGTTTTCACCTTTCTGGGTCATCTTCACCTTGAAAGGTCATGGTCAAGGTCATTTTGTTACATCGATGACGCCATCAAGCAAACTTTCCATCATTCGGTTAATGTAAATTTGTATGTGTTGCTGTTCTTCACTGTGACCATATACACACACACACATTGAGTTTCACATTATTACTGTAATGAGAGTCTGTTGTTATTCTTATTGTGGAGGACCTGATCTCGTCGCTTCAGTGGGAGATATTCTGGAATCACAAGGCAAAGCTGCATATCCAGTGCTGGCACAGTTGCAGGTACTGCAAATTACACTGGCTGAAAAACAATGTTGCCGTGAACAGTTTGAGTCCCTGATTGGAGAAGTGGAAGAGTTGCATCAGGACTTCCGGGATTTTGAGAAGGAGTTCAAAGCCAAGTCTGAGCTCTGCCAATTCTTTTGAGTTTGGCCGCAGCTGGTTGCCGTCATCAAGAACGCTGTAGTAACTGAGAGAGAACGAAACTGGAATATACTTGCGGCTACTGTCGAGGATTCTATGCCAATCTTTGCAGAATGTGACTGCATCAACTTCCTACGTTATGGATCGTGGTATCTGGAACAGGTCAAAGTGTTGGAGTTCACACATCCTGAGCTCTGTCGGCGCTTCTGTGTGAGCCAGTGGGTTGTTCAGGATGGCCCAGGATGGTGCTGTGCTGTCGGAGGTGGCATGAAGGTCGAGCAGACCATCCAGCGAATGTCGATGGGTCCTGGAGGTCACTATGTGGTAGAAGCCACACGCAATGCCACTGCTGCAGTAGCAGAGTTCGAGCTCTTGGTCCAGGAGATCGGGTCTATCACCAGCCTTCTAAATTTTCTCACCTCTAACCACCCCAATAGCCACACAGAATGCCATCTACAGCATGCATTGAGCATCACTCGCCGTCTTGCATTTAACCATAACATGTCTAAGCTGTTAGACTTCGTGCTAGAGCGGCAGAATTTATACTCGGTGACAGTCAATGTGCACGTGCAACTGCACAACCTACTCACAAAGGTGGATGTTGACCGAAAGGTGGCTTTCCGCCTGCTTAACTTGCTTAACTTTCTTGAGAATGATCAGCATGGTCAGCATGCCTACCGCTCACAGGCAGGAGAGATTCGTTGAGAAGACCAAGAAAATTAGCACGACTTCATCCTCAGAAGACACCATCAACAATGGAGAACCAGAAGAACGACCAGTCATCCAAGGAGATGACAGAGGTGCATAAGAACATGGACATTGCTAAGGAGCACGGTATGGACCTCAGGCAGGTACTCACACACAATTTGCTATCAGCATCTCAGCATCTCCACTGTTCGATAACTAGTGATATTCCAGCTCACACCAACCAGTCACTACTTGCTGGGAAGATTGAGCCTAGACTGGACCTCACCCAATGGTGTGAGGAGTCTACTCTTGCCACACATGTTGTGGTAGATTTGATGTCTAAGATCTACAAAAATGTTAACACTTATTCCAGCTGCTGCAACAACATCGCTTCCACAGCTGAGACATCTCAGTGTAGGAGGCAAGTACCTGAAGGATGAATTTCACATTTTGGTAGAGGGATGAGGCTGAGGTTATAATGGTGTCGATGGCCACACCAATCTTAGGGAATTGTGCTAATGGCATCTGCTGCATCTTAGACATCAAATGAATTCTACACACTGAAATAAGCAACATTGAGGTATTACATGTGCATATACTTTAAAAAACAAAACAGTTAACTTTCCAATCTGCCAAAAATGACCTTGACCATGACCTTTCAAGGTGAAGATGACCCCGAATTGCAAAAACAACATCATAAATGAATTCTACATACCAAAATCAGTAATATTAGAGGTATTACACGTGCATATACTCTAAAAAACAAAAAAGGTGATTTTCCAATGTGGTCGATGGTGGCCATATTGGATTTGGTCATTTTGGGGGGTTCTCGTGGTCCGATTGGGGGCGGGGATTTTGGATATGTTATTCAGCAATGGTTCCTGAGCAGGAAACCGTTTAAAAAGTTTCTGAAGCAATTTCGCCCAGGTCTAACTGCAAATTATGTGTATTATTATTGGCATTTCTTAGGAAACCCCCAATCCGCCATTTTTAAATTCATTTTTGGGGGTGTTCCCGTGGTCGGATTTAGGGGGAATTTTTATATGTTATTCAGCAAGTTTTTCTGAACAATGAATTTAAAAATGGCGGAACGTAAATGAAATTTTTTCCACTTTTGTTAATTTTGATGGCGGCCATCTTGGATTTGACCCATTTTCACATAGTTCCCCATGTCATATTTTGGTAACCTATTTATCCTGTAATGTAGACGTATCAAAGAAGTGAAACCCATCGAGAAACCTTTTCTTCAAATTTTGTTGAACCTCAACTATTTAATGACCGGACTATAGTTGCTATAAAATAATTGTTCCTTAGCTTTCTATCCCTATTATTAATTTACTCGTATTAAATATCATGGCATTTAGAAATCATTCGATCTAAAATTGCGGCACGGGACAAGTTTTGCGCAAACATTTTGCTACATGAAATCCCTTTAGGCCCTAACTGCCAAGCACCAAAAGGCTTATAATTGGAGATAAGACCTAGCGCCCAACCGAACAGAAAACTATCCTCCATGTAGGCTCTAGAATTAAACTTTTGGCTTCAAAGCAAATTTTATGGTAGCACGGTGTAATCGTAATCTCCAAACTTCTAAAGCGCCACTCGACGGCCTACAGCAGGGCACCAGGCTACAGTCTTGTTGTCCTCGAGACCTCGGTCTTGGTCTCGAGTGCGTTCGAGTTCGTTTTTAATAATCTTGGTCTTGGTCTTGGTCTCGAGACCAAAGGTCTTAGTCTTGGTCTTGAGGTTCAAAGTCTTGGTCTTGGTCTTGGTCTTGAGACCAAAAGTCTTGGTCTTGGTTTTTCAAGACCAAGACTTTTGTCAATATGAACAGTCATTTAACAAACACAAGAATTTTTAACTTATCCAATAATTACTACTACAATTGCTTTAGTATTTATACGGTGTGTATGAGGCTTCACTGTTGTTTTGGAAAAATTTTTTGACTTACGATTGTTTACCATGGTATTATTTCAAAAAGACTCTCGACATTTACTTCCAGTGCTGAAAAACTGCTGTTTTTACCAGCGATTTCATCACCCATAGAACGTATTTTTTTCACACGGCAGAATTTTTATGAGGCCCACAGGTCACGTCTTGGTCAGAAAGTTCTGAGCGAATTGGTTTTTATAAAACGCACTAGGCATTAGGAATAACATTTTGCATGTAGGACTTTTATATATACGAATTCTGAATTCTCTGCAGTCTGCATGTATAGTTGTTTTGCTTGAATAAATAAAAAAACTCATGTTTTCGTTAAAATAGCGAGTAGTCCGACTTGACAATTTTTATAGTAAAGAATAGAAGCCTGGATACATATGATTTTGATTTTTTGGGTCTTGGTCTCGGTCTTGGTCTTGAGGTTCAAGGTCTTGGTCTTGGTCTTGAGGTTGAAAGTCTTGGTCTTGGTCTTGGTCTTGGTCTTGAGGTTCAAGGTCTTGGTCTTGGTCTTGGTCTTGAGGTTCAAGGTCTTGGTCTTGGTCTTGGTCTTGAGGTTTGTGGTCTTGACAACAAGACTGCCAGGCTATTCATGACCGCTACTTCAAATCAGAGGGAATTTACATAGAATAGTCCGGTTTCCAAAAGGCCAAATCGAATCAGAGGAGGTTCCAAAAAGTAATCCAAAAAAGCGTCAGATCAAGTGAGGAGATAGGGCAGCTGTGAAGCCTACTTGAACAAGCGAAACTTCAATGTTGAGTGGAAAGTCTGGGGCGATGAATGCCGAACATTTACCCCTTGGACATTTCTCCCTGACAGTTTCCCTCCTCCCAGACTAGGACAATTTCCCCTCTGCCATCCGACATCGAAGCTACTCAAAAACTCTATGAAACATATAATAGGCTCTACGTTTTAATGATCGAAACATGTACTGAATTATTAGCTAGTTATTGTCTAACAGGAGTGACATACGTCGGCATTATAATTATAATACCTCCATTTAAGAGGGGGTTGTTTGGATAACGAACCTAAAGCATGCACAAATTTATTTAAGGTGCTACCGAAATCTCATTGATCGTTAACTTCAAGGTTTTTGTTCAAAGTTAAAGTTCTGCTACGAAAAAAAGTAAAAAAAAGTAAACAAAATACAGGTTTTACTTTCCTCTTGTGTTTCTTGGTCTAATCTGCGACAGTTTCCCTCCCCCCAGACTGTTCAAAAGAAGGAATGCTCATACACCTTTCTCCGTGTCATACCAATACTTTAAAGCTAAAGTTCTGCTACGAGACTCTAAGTAAACAAAATACAGGCTTTACTTTCCTTTTGTTTTCCATTGTCAAATACAAATGGTTACAGGTGTTAGCCAAGAGTCTTTGATCTTTGATTTCAAAGCTACCATTTGATCGGGTAGGGGATAGGGGAATTTTTCCGGCGGCGGAAATGACGTACTCAGAATAGGGGAATTGTCTGGGGGGAAACTGTCCATTCACATGGGGCGGTAGAGGAACATTAGGAGGAGGGAGGACGGGTTGCGACGATGATGGCGGAACGGAGATTATGCGAAATTTAGGGGGAATCATTCTAGAGGTATGGTACTGTGTTACATATGGTTCGGTTTTAAAATTTGAGACGAGTAGTGACTGGGTCGAGAAAGACTGAGATAGGAGGAGGATCGGGTGTAGCGGATTTCCTGTATGGTGAAGAGCTCACGGAGATACTCGGGGTGAGAATTTTTTACATTAGTGATATGACTTTGAAGTGATTTAGCTCCGGGGTGAACTCCACGACTGCCTAGGTCTACTCTGGTAATGTCAGTTCCAAGTCTGGAGAAAGGAGGAGGGCGACGTTAGTCATCTTTGTTACGAAACAGCCCCGTTAAACAGCAACAAATCCTACTTATTTCGTGATTTTTAGTGATTTTCGGAATTTTAAAACTGGAACTTACAATCGGAGCTCATTAGCTAATTATTATTGCCATTCTGCAGTAAGAAGTCTGCGCTGAAATTTATGATCCAACAAATATTCAGGGTTAAATAATGAAACTCCATTATTGCCAAAATTTGATTAATGTGCATCAATCACATTAATATAGGCCTATTTTGTTGTTTATAAAACTATAGGCCTAATATATAAATAAAAAATATATGTATAATTATATAACATAAATACATATATATAGGTTGGAATATTGGCCTAATATATTTATGCATAGGCCCCTATAATATGTATATATAGAAATATGTGTGTGTGTTTGTGTGACACTGTGTGTGCAATAGCTAACGGAAAAGTGGTCCAGTAGAAATCCAATAAATTTTTTGAAAGTGCTGATAAAAGGAAATAAAGCATGCTTATTCATTGTCAGATAAGGTGCTGTTATCTGTCATTGCTAGTGTTGTAAATCTGTTAGGCCTACATCGCCTGTTACAACTGTTACATTGATGCTACACGTTTCTGACTCCTTACCAATTAAAACCACGATTAGCCTATGTTGACACGTTGTGTAACCTGATCCGGATTTCGATATTTATAAATAATTATTTACTCTGCTTTGGAATAACAAGCGTCATTGAAATAGCGAACAAGATTTCGATCGCATTATGCTAGCTTGAAACCACGATTAGGTCGACACGCTGTGTAGCCCTAATCGTGATTTGGTGATTTTAAAATCATTAACTCAGCTGTGGAATAATAAACGTCTTCGAATAACGACAAAGGCGACACCTTTCTGAAGACCTAATCGTTATATGCTGCCTTTCCTCTGTTAAATGGAATCGGCGCTGAACAAACAACGATGTTAAATTATTTACTCAACTTTGAAATAAAAACCGTCTCAAATCGCAACACATCGAGTTAGTCTCAATCGATATCATTCGTTATCAAATAATCATTATCATTCCAGTGTTAATTAAGTCCGCGTTGTACAAACAGAGTGGGTTTCGCAGCATGCTTGTTTGAAACCACGATTAGGTCGACATATTATTGTAGCCCTAATCGTGATTTAATGCTTTTAAAGTTATTAACTCAAGCTATGGAATAATAAGGGTCTTCAGATCGCGACAAAGGCGACACTTGTATGTAGGCTTAGGGGAGCTAATCGTTATATCTTGCCAGTCCTATGCTAATGAAGGCCGCGATGAACAAACAACTTCGGCTGCACGGAATTCTGGGCGCGCTTAATTTCCATATGGTTTGTGGTCTGCATTTAGGCCTATGTAAAATTTACTCATGCGCAGTCTGATCAATAAGGTAAACATACTTAAAGTTCTTACCGGTAATTTGAGCTTCCAGATTAAAGCTTCTCTGTTCGAAACATTGAAATATTTGCATGCCTAGCATTGCATGTCATCCAAACCCAGAATCTTAAGCCTGTATGTAGCCTATCAGTTTGAGGGAATATTTTGTCAGCGCTATATAAGTTACATATCCAGTAGGGCCTACTAATCGAATTTTTGGAGACGTCAAAACAGGAAGAAAATAAGCAACTATTACATCGGCATGTGGTTTTATCGGTGCACCAATCATCGGAAAGTCGTGATATGGAAAATAAATCATATAGGGCATATGGGTAAGAATTCTTTAAAATCCTACAGTGACAATTTACGCGTGTAGTAGGCCTAGCCAACTAGTTGTTAAATATAAACATAAAATCGCGACCCATTCGTGTAAAAAAACACGTTACACAAACACATTTTCTCATACATGTAGTCTACATAGTTTTTCCTGTGACTTACTGGGGCTAACTATTTCGCAATGGCGCACACGTAGAGTTAAACAGGCCATGCTGTGGCGTTTATAAATAATAATAATAATATTTATTCTTTAATTAAGCGCCTGCAAACGCACTGCGCTGTACATGTACAATTATGCGATCAATCTTAACTAGTTATCTAATAACAGAACAGACCGCCTGCAATACACGGCGCAGTTGCAGCCTACAAAGCATGTCCGCCTTCGGGGCTCGAACCTGCTACCTCTCGCACTCTACGTCAGATGTTATCCAATGCGCTACCGGGCTCCCCGTTTAATGTCTTGTTTCTGCTAAATCGTGCCTTAGCCAGCTTGAAAAACTGGAAACATATAATTCTGGTATAATTACACGATGATTTCATGATTTTGTGTCAATGTTAAAAAATCGTAGAACACTAATTTGTCGGTGTTATTATAATTATGAGTATAGAGACGGTCGTTGAGACGTTCCGCAAATAAAGCGCCAAAGGAATTACTAGACCAGCGTACTTTCATCAATTGGTCGATACAGCTTAATACGCCCTCTGCTTCGCGATTGGCTGGCTACTCAGCAGGATAATACAGGTGTATTATAATCACGAATAGGACGACAGTCGATGAGGCTCTAAGCGCGGTCTTAGTGTAAGAGGGCGGTGTCGCCCTAATGTGGCTGAAAGCCTAGGAAGAGGAGATATTCGTTATGAAAGTAATAGTCGTTATTAATCGCGAAACTCGTGAGGACCTTAAATTCTAAAGTCCTCAGATGAAATAGTTATATTTGCTGTTAAATAATATTTTAAAGAGAAAATCAGGATATCTATAGATTAGTTCAGAACAAGGAATGGAAAAATCAAATAAAAAATATTTAATGCGTATATTAAGAAAAAATGGCGTTTTAGTAAAATTCAGTGTAATGAGTCGCCAATCGTGATGTTAAGTCGAGAGCACTTTCTCTGGTGGCCCTGCTAATTATTATTATTATTATTATTATTACTATTATTATTATTATTATTATTAGTAGTAGTAGTAGTAGTAGTAGTAGTAGTAGCAGCAGCAGTAGTAGTAGTAGTAGTAGTAGTAGTAGTAGTAGTAGTAGTAGTAGTAGTAGTAGTAGTAGTAGTAGTAGTAGTAGTAGTAGTAGTAGTAGTAGTAGTAGTAGTAGAAGTAGTTGCAGCAGTAGTAGTAGCAGTAGTAGTAGTAGTAGTAGTAGTAGTAGTAGTAGTAGTAGAAGTAGTTGTAGTAATAGTAATAGTTGTTGTTGTATAATAATAATAATGATAATAATAATAATTATTATTATTACTATTATGATTATTATTATTATTATTGCCTCAGATCTTTCGTGAATTAACAAATTATGTGGATAATACAAAAAAACATTCTGGGACGGCCGGAACTAGTCAAGATCGGATGGGGCAAAAGTGCCTTGGAAGGCAATGGCTCGCCTGATATATTATTATTATTATGATTACTACTATTATTATAATTATTATTAGTAGTAGTATTTGACATAATTTCAACTTTCATATTGACTGTTCTGGAATTTCGAAAGTGAAAGCAGCAACCGTTTCTCAGATATTAAATTTTAAGGTAGATTCGTCCATGATACGGTTATTTTTAGTTGAATAATTTGGATTCGTTTCGTAATGCAACTGCAAGACTAAACATGAAAAACGGTCTATTCTAAGAGACACACAAGTATCGAAAGGCACCGTCATTTCAACTACTTCGTCAACCATTCAAGGTCATTATGTTCGTTTGCACTTTGTGCCGTTTGTAGGCCTATCTTGAGGTCGAAGGTACCACTGTGGAGTGAAATAATGGCTCTATATAAATAAGCTTATTACGATTACTGGCCGTTATCCGACTACTAAAAGTTACTCGTCTAAAAGTGACTAAACGCTGTCTTTGAGGTAAAAGGACATATACAACAATACAGGTCACAGGGCAAAATACACTGCGTTCAAGGTGTTTATTATGAACGTCATGTAACATCTGGATGCACTTCGTAAGAGCATCTTTATTATGACTTAACATGACATAACATAACATATTTTATTCGGTAACCAACTAGAACTTTATTTTATGTATGCGTGTGTGAATGTATAATGTATACAATTACTATATTGCGCCTGTTTAGCAACTCAGTATTAATGATGTTAAACTCATGAACAAAATTAACCAGTTAGTAAGCGGTGCTCAGATAACTAGAGGAGTCATCACTGCCAAGCTTCCGCAGGCACGTAGAACCAATTCGACGGGATTCCATCTAGAGAAAACACCATATCTGGAGGTCCTAGAATTTGTAGCGTCGAAGAAGATGGGCGGAGACAGGCTTCAAGGCTCGCAGCATACAGCACACGCAAGAAGAACACACAAACAACAAACAACAACACATCAACACCTACAAATAACAGAGCACGAACACTCTCTTCCAGCTTTCTCCTTTAAAGAACAGGAAACCTCATCCTAATCGTGCTCTTTGATTTTTGATGTAACTCAAAGCTCTGTTCTTCACCATCTATATGCTAACGACACATAACTATTCAACTCGTTCTCTCCAAGCAACTCTTCCAACTCCAAAGAGCATGCTAGTACACAACGCTCTTCGTGGAATACATCTAATCTCTTGCACTTGAATCCGTCTAAACTGAATTCATACTTATAGGCCTTCATGGCCAACTGAAGACAATATTTCAAACCCTCTTTCTTTCAACCTAGACTCTACATTCACCCACACATTCACTACAAATTCCTCTGTCCGCAAGTCAAATTCGTGTATAAATCTTTACAGAAAAATTCACAATGGAAAACGTGCGCTTTCTAAACTTATTCATCAAAGCAGTGCAAACAAAGTGGGCATGCAAGATTTGGTGTCACCAAGAAACTTCCAAAAGAATGCGTTCAACCTAGCATAACTTGGTAGCGGAGGCAGTGTTTAGTTTAAGAAGAATGCATTCATGTTTGTTCCGAATGAGATTGGGCCTATGCCCACATAGTAGGGACCTGCGAATCACAAATTTTCTGTCGAATCGATTCTCGAATCGAATCGGGGGTAAAGATTCGAATTACAGAAACCACTAGAAGCGTGATATTTTCACATAAGCCGCATTGACAAGACATAGAAAAGTTAATAAGGAAATTTACGTAAATCATAAAACTTCACAAGTGTTAGAAAAACTTTCATCAATACCTACAGTCGATCGTAGCTGAGACATATAAATAAATGAAGAAATAATTTGAATTTGAACTTTTATGTTCTTAGTGCATTTGATGAGAATGTTTACATCCATCTCAAAACGTCTTTCACAGTACTGTTGTCGGAAATCGAAAACATCATAAATTAGGCTGTGGTAATGATGTAGGCCTATCAATTAACCTGCCAAAACGTCGTAATATCTGTCCACTGAGGTTAAGAGGGATGAGGGGTGCGCTGTTGTTTGCTCCCTTCATCATTTGTCGCAAGAGTTTGAATTGATTAATAGCACACGCGTAGTCAATTTTCATTGTGAATAGTAGAAGATCATGAGCTCACCGCATACGTAATTAGGAGGTCATGGTCCTAATTCGTTGTGTGCGTACAGAGAAAACCAATTGTTTTTATATGAATTGGGTTACCACACTTCTTCATTCA
>OY744610.1:15193838-15198838 GCA_963556255.1 Allolobophora icterica
GAAGCAAGGCGGTAACTGCGATCTCTGGGAAGGCACAATAATAAAATATTCATTGGCATTGTTCAAAAAGTGGAGGTACGGTACCCCCAATCCAAAAAGTGGGAGGTACGGGTACCTCTCGTACCCCCACAAATTACGCCTATGGTTGTAGCGCCTAATGAATGCAGCGACGTTACTGAAAGAAAGAAAATTAAGGGAGAACGAAAGAAGAACCGAAGCTCTGTTCAAGCAGGATGCGCCAGTATACGACCGTGAGCGTTGAGGTGATTTTGCAGAGAATAGTCCAAAAGAGGTCCGAGTCCGGTTTCCAGAAGAGAGGAGGCAGATCAGCTGTGAAGGAAGGCATCGAGAAGAATTGGAAGGCAGAGGATCAGATGATTCAGGGTAGGAGTACTTGAAAAGGTTAGACCAGCTTGGAGTGGAAAGCCCGGAGATAGATAGAAGAACATGAGGAGAAGGATGGAGGACGGGTTGGAATGATGATGGAGGAACCAAGAGTCTGCAGAATTCAAGGGGTGCTCTGGTGGTTATGGGTCGGTTGGAGAATTTGAGGCGAGTAGTGACCGGAGATCGGGAGGAGCGGGTGTCCTGGTTGGTGAAGAGATCACGGAGGTATACTTGGGCTGGGAATATTGTATTGAGTTGTAGGTTAGTGATAGGACTTTGATGTGGATTCGCTAGTTTAGTCAAGGGAGTGGTTTGAGGTTGGGAGCGATATGATGATGTTTGGGCGTTCTCGTGACAGTCCTGGCTAGTGGGTTTTGGATAAGCTGCAGACGCTTGTTTTGAGTGGATTCAAGGTTGAGGAAGAGGGAATTGCTGTAATCAAGCTTTGAATGAACAATAGAGGTGAGAATGGTAGAGACAGTTTTAAGGTTGATCTTGGGCCGGGTGCGAAGAAGGTCACGAATGTGTATGAAGCAGGAGCGCGAGAGGTTGGAGATGTGGTTAGAGAAGGAGAGATGTGGATCACAAGTAATACCAAGATTGAGGTGAAGGTTAAGAAGTGATGAGCTAGTCGATAGGTGTATGAAAGGGTTAGGACTTTTCTTGATATGATCAGGAAGGCCTAGGATGATGAATTCTGTTTTGGAAGGGTTAAAGAAGAAGAGATTGGACGACATCCACTGTGAGACTATATCTTAACCACGTTGAAATATTGCATCGACGGTAGAGGGCAGAAGATATCATTTGAAATTTAAAATATTTGGAGTGTTTCTTTCTCTAACCAAGTTGCATATTTTGCCCACTATTAGAATTCATTTATCTAAAAAAGTTTCTTCACTCCACCCTAATACAGGTGCCACGCTGTCGAACTTCATATCGAGCCCATTGTGCCTTCTTGTGTGCTGGGCCGTCCTCATGGAACAGTCTCCCACTGCACTTACGTACTGCTACTTTGACTCTGTGCAGTAGGGTGGAATGAAAATGGCAAAATAAAACAAAAAAGCAAAAGTTTTCTAATAGTGATGGAAAGTAGTCATCATGTTAGTATAAATAGTGCTCAAAATATTTTTGATTTTGCTTTGCGTCTTCTGCCCTCTACCGGCGGTAAACTATTTAAACATATAAAATCTCTGGAAAAATGTCAACGTAATGCATTATATTTTCTTTTTCTTGGACTGACTATCGTCGAACGGTTACAATTCATGAAACAGACGTTCAAATCAGTTGCGGAAATCGCATCTGGTGTGCTACAGGATTATGGAATTGTAACGCCTCATGACTGCAGCGACGTCATTGAAAGGAAGAAATGTAGGGGACAACGAAAGAAGTACCGACGTTCTGTTCAAGCAGGATGCGCCAGAATATACGACTGTGAGTGTTCATGGGTTTTCCAGAGAGTAGTCCAAAAGAGGTCCGAGTCAGGTTTCCAGAGGGGGGGGCAGATCAAGAGAAGAGGCAGAGCAGCTTTGCAGGAGGGTGTCTTTTGGGCGAGAAGAATTGGAAGGCATAGGATCAGATGAGTCAGGGTAGGAGTACTTGGAAAGATTAAACTTCAGTTTTAAGTTGAAAACCCGTGGATAGATAGAGCAGGAGGATGGAGGAGAGGTTGGAATGAAGATGGAGCAACCGATAATCTATCTGCGGAATTCTAGGGGGAGATCATCCCAGAGACGTGGTGCTCTGTTGGATATGGCTCGGTTGGAGAACTTGAGATCTTGACTGAGCGTCGAGAAAGACTGTGACAGGAGGATGTTCGGGTGGAGCGGGTTGCTGGATGGTGAAGAGATCACGGAGGTACTTGGGCTGGGAATATTGTAGGGGTTGTAGGTTCATGATAGGACTTTGAAGTGGATTCGCTCTGGGATTTTAGCCAATGGAGTGATTTGAGGATGGAAGTGCTAGTGACAGCCTTGGCGAGTAAATTTGGAAAAGTTTCAGATGCTTGATTTGGGTGGAATCAAGGTTGAAGAAGAGGGAAAATTGCGATAATCAATCTTTTAATGAAAAGTGGAGGCAGCAGTGGTAGAGGCAGTTTAAGGTCGATATTGGGCCAGATGCGACGAAGGTCACGAATGTGCATGAAGCAGGAGGTTGAAGATGTGGTTAGAGAAGGAGAGGTGTATATCAAAAGTAATACCAAGACTGCATCAGGCTGTCATAAAAAGCCGATCCTGATGCACTGAGGAGCCAATGAAAAGATCCGATCATTCGAAGCATAATTATACTCCTGATAATTATAATTTTATAATGGTGAACTTTAGCCAAGGAATGTAACGAATTCTTAAGCTTTGTACGTTTGTCTTTTCGACAAAAGTAAGGAACGATATGGGAATAGTCATACACTCGTAGAAACGAGCTCTCGGATGTAGTAGAGTTGTTTATTCGATGACCATCAGTACACCAGAACGACCTTGTATACAGCGACTCTGACTTAAGGCTGTCAACCGTCCCGGATTCGCCTGGACAGTCCCAGAATCGGTATTTTTGCGTCCCGTGTCCGGATTTATCCTAAATTGTCCCAGAACTTGGTGTAAATATCCAATTTGCATGCATGTAGTATATACGAACTTCGCTTGTGCTGTTCCATAAACTTATTAGGTTACTGGAATCTAATAAACGTTTTCTTTTGAAGATGATTCGAATTATAGAAGCCACTTGTCGTTTGATGATTTTACTATAATTTTTAACGACTATTTTCAGTAGATTGTAGATCCTAAATTAGGTTGACAAAACATTCGTTACATAAGGTGATGTGGACAGGGTAAATTGGTAATGCTTTCTTGGTATGTATGTACGTGTGAGTTGTAAGTCATATGTTTCTAACACAACCCGAATATTTGCTACCCCAAGATCTACGGTTGACTGCATACTGACAACATCATAGGCTTCAGCTATGGACCATAGCCGTAGTGAAAAGAATGACAAAAGACGGCCAGTGGATGACTAGTTCACTCCTCGCTGCTCATTTCGTTGTCACACGATCGTCAGCACCTTCCTCCTGCACGATTCAATTCAAGTCGGTTAGTGGAGCATAGAACGAGGCAGGCCAAGAGTCGTTTGCTAAACTTACAGGTGAACAATACAAGGCTATGTAGCCCGAAAACCCCTTATTTCTTTCTGCAACTGTATAATTTTTATATTGGCCTCCTTCCAAAGTTCAGAAGTGCACACACGACCATACAACTCAGTCCCAAACAGCAGCGGCGACTATCAGGCAGGATTTTCATTCCTGAAAAATGGTTATTTTACTAATTGTGATACATGTCAGCCGTTTTTTTCAGTTTGGTTGCATGTGAGAGAATTCAATTCAAAGTGGCACTCATCAAGTACATAAAACATGCAGGCTGTATACCATCATATCTATCTTCTTTGGTTGTACCTTACAGTTCTATTAAGGGGTTGTCGTCTCAGAGATTACCATCTTCTGAATGTCGTCTCAGAGATTACCAACTTCTGAATATTGCAGGATATTTTATACCAATCTTATCTGGACCCGTTGTCTGCTTTCCGTTACCTACTTATGTTTGCAGTTTTCTATCAATCCAGGCTTTACAAGGAACATGTTCTGTACCAGTATCACTGCTTATATAAACTTCTATAGAACCAAGCCTAACATAAAACCTAGCCAATTATTTTGTCATTGAGTTACTACCTATTCATGTCGCGGTAACGTTATGCTCTATTTCGTTATATCAGCAATGCTTTCACAAGCGTATAACTCCGGCTGATTCTTCTTCTTCTCCATGTTCTTCTTCTGCTTGTTCTTCTTCTCCATCTTATTCTTTTTCTAGCTCTTGTTGTTTTTCTCCTCCTCCTGCTTCTGCTTCTTCTTCTCCTTCTCGTTCCTCTTTTTCTCCTTCTTCTTCTTCTTCTACTTGTTCTTGTTCTTCTTCTCCTCCTTCTCCTTCTCCTTCTTCTTGTCTCCTCCTGCTTCTTCATCTTCTTCTTGTCTCCTCCTGCTTCTTCATCTTCTTCTTCTTCTTCTTCTTCTTCTGCATCATCATCATCATCATCTTCTTCTTCTTCTTCTTCTTCTTCTTCTCCTACTTCCCCCTCTTATTCTTCTCCTTCTTCTTCTTCTCCTTCTCATTCTTTTTCTTGCTCTTGTTCTTCTTCTCCGCTTTCTCCTTCTACTTCCTCTTCTTCCTCTTCTTCTTCTTCTTCTTCTTCTTCGTCTTCTTCTTCTTCTTCTTCTTCTTCTTCTTCTTCTTCTTCTTCTTCTTCTGCTTCTTCGTCTCCTTCATCTTCTTGTTCTTCTTCTTCTCCTGCTCCTTCTCTTTCTCCTCCTTCTTCTTCTTCTTCTTCTTCTTCTTCTTCTTCTTCTTCTTCTTCTCCTTCTTCTTCTCCTTCTCCTTTTCCTTCTTCCTTTTCTGTTTCTTCTTCTTCTTCCTCTTCCTCCGCCTTCTTCTTATGCTTCTCCTTCTCCTTCTTCTTTTTCTTCTTCTAAATCTTCTACTTCTTCTTCTTCTTCTCTTCTTCTTCTTCTTCTTCTTCTTCTTCTTCTTTTTCCTCTGCTTCTGTTTCTGCTTCTGCCTCTTGTTCTTCTTCTTCTC
>OY744610.1:15918538-16001038 GCA_963556255.1 Allolobophora icterica
TTGTATTTTAAAACCCTGACTTATTTGATAACTCTCGTTTTCTCTAAGAATCTAGTTAGAAAGTTGCTCACTTGCCTTATAACACGTACTATGAGAGTTCGAGCCTCACCTGAGACGATCATTATATATATATATATACACATTAAGCCCAATATATATATATATATATATATATATATATTGGGCTTAATGTAGACAAATGCAATGCAGAAAGTAGATCAGCCAAGTGACCGGTTGACCCACAGTCAGGAAGTAGATTTCAGAACTAGCAAACAAGGACGAAGGCAGACAAGGACGTAGAGACCGACTGACAGAGGACAGCAGGAACACACAGACACACACATTCACTTAGACAGATTCGGAGACGTACGGAGACACATGGAAGAAGGTAACCAAGCATGCAAAACGGGCATCTTCTAAGTTTAGTTGCAGCGGACATTTACTGGACAGCCGCTAGAGCTGATCCCAAGCAGCTTGCTAGACGAACCTGTGCAGATTGGGAGCCAGTATAACACAACACAGGTAGAGGCTGAATCCTAGCCCGAGATGATTGCCAGATATAACTTTTAAGAATGTGTAAATCTATACCAGCGCTTGGGATAGGCTAGCACTCATAGCCAATAGCAATGCCAGACTGGAGCGGAGGAAGTGACAACGGAGGAGAGGAGATAGCCGGGCCCGCAGAGAGAGGAGAGCTAGCGAGAGAAGTTCGGTAGTTGAGATCGGGCTGTCCTCGCCGTAGGATGCTCGCGGGTGAGTCAGACGGTTGAGCAGTGAGAAGTGTATTAGTCTGATACGTCTAGAGCTAAGCAGATACTAGTAGTTCTTCTTAAGAATTTATAATAGAAGTACTTGTAGTTGTTGCTGTATCGTAGGCGTCTCGACATCGTCTGTGTGTAACAGAACAATTTTCTGAAACTGAACTGTGTGATCACCGATTCCGGAGACTTTCGAAGAGTATGAATCAAGTACTTCTACAGGGAGAGACATTCGTGGAATATGAGACAAGGCATAACTATAGAAGAATCTCTCATCTCGTAGTCTCAGGTGATCCAATGGTTACCTGTCTCAGTAAAGATAGGCTCATACATCTGTCTCAGGACTTGACATATATATTTAAAGTTCAACACTGAAATCACTAGAAAGCTACCTAGAGCAGTGTTGACTTAATGCTGTTTACGACTATAATCGGTGAGGCGGAATAAGTGGGAGAGCTAACGTGATTAGCTTTAGAAACTAGTTTGTTGCTTGAGAAATATATAAGTACACGAATATCCAATTAATTGGGGGTTAGACTTCAGTTTCCCTGAAGCAGTTGGCACCTATAACTGCTGAGGTGTTATTGCCAAGAGGGTAACGTAGTCAAGTTATAAAAAGTTTAATTTGCTTGACAAATAACACGTTTAAAGCCCAAATCATAATTTTTATGCGAATGGGAGGTGGGGCGATATTGGTACTTTCCACTGTCTAGACCCAAGTTACGATTCAGTCTATAACAGCTCGAGTAGGCATCGTCTATCCGTTTTCAATGATAATGTCTTCTTTAATTTGTCAGTCGGAAATTCAAGAATACGTCGAACAGCATCGGGACTTTTGGATGCATGCAATGTAATCAACGACTAATCTTGAAAATGATCTGTAGGCGTTGCATCTGACTCTATGTTATTCTTGTTAATAATTATTTTGCTCGAAAGTTGCCTTGGCCTACGTGACTGTATCAGGTCCATCCCTTCTCATCGAGACTGGAATACACGGACTGTGTAGTGTACGCCGCTTGTAGCCAAGTATTTCTGTCTCAGCGGAGGACGACCAACGCGTATCATTGGAGATCGACACGCAAGCCAGTCCTTTACCTCGCCGATTCATCTTTACCACGACAGTATAGCCTACGCTACGTAAGTACGCCTAGTGGACGCAGTTAAAACTGAATTCGGTAATTCCGCGAAATGTTTCTCTGTCTGGCGTGAATGGTTTGAAGGAAGAGAACAACATCGACTAAAATGACGAAGTATTCCAGGCAGAAATAAGACATGTCAGTTGCATTTCTACAATAAAGACTTAAATGAAATTAATCTGTGGTATCTTGGTAGACAAGTAATCATTGCCTCCAACTGAGTTTCGTTATCCGATTGGTCCAGTGACCTAGAAATGGAAACTGGTGCAAAATAATTGTATATCCGGTGCTTTGCTTCACCCCCCGCCCCCCATTGCTTCGTCACGCTTCAATGTTTACACCGGATATTAAATAACATACTTTACTCTCCGCATGCAATTTTTAGCTCTTATATATTATTATTTGTGGATTTTCGTAATTATAATAACTAGGTGCAATGCCTTTCTCGTGTAAACAAGACGTATGGACCGGGATCTATGATTGATCTCCTCGTGTGTGCGTGGGCGCGCCTCTGGTGACTGTCCTAGTCTTCTGTGCATTTTTTTTCTTGATAATGACATTTCTGTCTTAATGAAATTTAACATCATACATGTATTGATTGGCGCAGGCAGGACTTCGGAGAAACTCAAAAGGCGCTAGAGCAAGTATCCGCTTACATACATACTTGTTAAATAGTGGCCAGCTCCAAGTTCCAACTCTTCACACGGCGTTTAGGCTACTAATTACTTTCCAGTCCTGTTTAATATTGGTTCTTGGCACCGAGAAATTGAGGGAGATCTCGTTTAACTTGGAATTCGATGAGATTGTATGAAATACAAATTAAATATAAATAAACAGGAGACCAACAGGAACAAACACAGCACTAAGAATAACTAATAGTTTCAAAACTGAAACGTTTCTTATGATTACGCTGATGCTTGCAACAGGCGTGCTATTTATAGAACAGATTTTCCAATAGTTCAGTTACAGGCAGAAATGAAAGGTGCCCATAATTATGAAGGCTCTATTGACATAGGCGATTAGGCGTATTTGAGAGGAGGCGAAGGGTACTGGACTGGGTACAGTATCCCTACTTTTCATAGCCTGAATAAGCACTGCACAAAATATTTCGTATGATCTTGGCATATATTGACAGACAGCCGAATTATAAATATAATGATGTGCTTTAAGTTATTATTAATGATAAATAACTACCGTAGTCATCACTAAATTTGTTTAAGGTTTAACTGTTAAGAACGATTTGTTAAGATATAGCTCAAGAACATCTGTTGTACTATTTAAAAATATTTTAAATTAGTCTTGTGATAACTATGGCCTTATTATACATATTATATACGAAGCTATACCGTATCGGATAAAACGATTTTATGCTATGACGAAGAACTGTTTTTTAAAGTAGTCATTGACAGGCAGCAATGTGCACTTCTTGCTCGATGTCTCCGCTTTTGCATATGATGATGATTGTGGTGGTGGTGGTGGTGGTGATGATGATGATGATCATGATGGTGGAGGTGGTGATGATGATGATGATGATAATGATGATGATTGTGGTGGTGGTGATGATGATGATGATGTTGGTGGTGGTGGTGGTGGTGGTGGTGGTGGTGGTGGTGGTGGTGGTGGTGGTGGTGCTAATGATGATGTTGAGGTTCACGGTGGTGATATTGATGATGAAGGTGGTGGTGATGATGATGATGATTATGATGATGATTGTGGTGATGATGATGATGATGAGGATGATGATGATGATGATCATGATGTTGGTGGTGGTGGTGGTGCCAATGATGATATTGGTGCTGATGGTGGTCATAATGATGATGATGGTGGTGGTGGTGGTGATGATGATGATGATGATGATAACTGTGGTGGTGGTGATAATGGTGGTGGTGATGATGATCATGATGATGATGATGATGATGATGATGATGATGATGATGATGATGATGATGATGATGATGATGATGATGATGATGATGATGATGATGATGATGATGATGATGATGATGATGATGATGATGATGATGATGATGATGATGATGATGATGATGATGATGATGATGATGATGATGATGATGATGACGATGTTATCATAACCAATTGTGGATAAGGAATTTGAAAGAGGTAAGTTTTAAGTTGAGAACAAAATAACATAATAATGAAGCTGAGCAGAACGAGGAGCAGCGACAGGAAGAGAGTTACAATAAACGTTATGAACTATTTTTGGATTACTGGTAGAAAGATGTCGTCTCCTAATGGATTTTACTATTCGTTTGGTCCAACGGCTTCAGTGACTGTCAGATGAATGTTGTCCTCTTGACCTGAAAGTGTCGGCTTTTGTCTTGCGCTGATTTATCTGCGTATTTGTATAATTATGTGTCTATCAGTCTATCTGTATACATGTGTCTATCAGTCTGCTTACGTAATTGTATCTAACTGTCTTACTGTCGAACTGTGTCTATTTGTCTATGGGTGTAGGTGTGTCTATATATGTGTGGTTCTGTATCCAGTGGTGTAGCCAGGTTTTAACAACAGGAGGAGCGAGCACATGAAAAAGGCCCCAATTACCAAAACAAATAATTTCAATTTATTACATTCATTATGATTATAATTATTTATTTTTGTATTTTAAATAAAAACACTGAAACACCCAAAAGGTGGCAAAAACAATATGTATAGTAAATGTGTAACAGCATAGTGTACTATAACAGTACACACACAAAAATTAAAACAGCCTTTTTCGTCTAGACTTCATTTTAGCAAAGTTATCGATTACTTCGTTATGATCCCCTTCACTAGCAAACTGTCGATTATAACCAAAGGCAAACCAGACAATCTGTCCTCGTTCATTGTAGAACGTACGTTCCTGGTTGCGGTATGACAACCACTTTACTCAATAAACGAATATACATACATACATACATACATACATACATACATACATACATACATACATACATACATACATACATACATACATACATACATACATACATACATACATACATACATACATACATACATACATACATACATACATACATACATACATACATACGTATGATTTCATCAGTTTGAGTCGGCTAAAGGATTGTTGCACACCAGCGCTGTTTATTGGCAAGGTCAGCAAAATGCGGTACAATGTGGACTGCAGGCTTGGATAAATGGAACACGTTTCATTGGCAATCATGTCTGCTAGAGATTCTAATTTGGTCACATTGATAAAATGCTTTGGATCTAAGCACCTAAATTTGGAAGCCACATTTGTAAAATGCTCAAAGGTCTCTGGTTATATCCTGAGGGTCCTGCATTGGCTTCCTGTCAGCCAGCGTGTACAGTATTATACAGGGCTGTTTCCCAGATGTGACGGTACCAGCTGGGCTGCACTCCAGATTATCTGTAGGTTTTTTTTGCGCCTAGTGAAGGGTGTTCAGGGTAGCCGCCACCTCGAGGTCCGATCTTCGGGGAAGGAGATGCTCATTGTCCTTTTGACCGCACAGCCATCATGCGAAACAGTGCTTTTACGGTGTGGGCCCGACGGCATGAAACGGGTTCCCTTTGAAGCTGCACCTGCTCCTCAGAACTCCCACTTATACGTTCTACACTAGATTGAAAACTGTCCTATTTGGCCGTGCTGGAGTCGGGAGCATCTCTGAGTAGCCCCTTTGAAGAGGTGCTATATAAACACTCGAATGAATGAGTTAACTAAATCTTTTAATTGTGCTATTTACGACACAATCTAGAGACCCTATGTAGGTTTCAACCATGAATCTTTTTCTGGAATCATCCACTGACATTCCCTCATGGAATTTCTTTCTTCACCGAACTCTATATTGCTCATCATCATAAGTAATATCACATTTTTGAGCCAGCTCAGTTGTTTCATTCTCAATCCGTTCAAACTCAGATTCAAATTCTGTTCACATGTTTTTCATCTCGTTTTCAAATAGTTGAATAAGAAGCTGAGAGTAAATCAATGTTATTTTTCTGTAAATAGGGGCCTATGTGGATAAACTGAAAGCCTTTGTTTGAAAGAGGTTTATCATCTAAGGACAAGGTGACATATTTCTTATGTCGTTTGAACGATCCAAATAAGTAATTTTCGAACAATTGGAATAAATAAATTGTGAAAAAGGTCCAACATTTTGGATTATGGTCTTAGAAGGAGCGGTCGCTCCCTCTGCTCCCCTAGCTACGCCTCTGGAAAGCACCAATGCGGAGTTTCCATCGCATTGGAATTATGGCTCTACGTAAATCTTACGGTTACGATTATTCGTCGTTGCAACGACTATTATACGTTACTGCTCGTCTAGCAGGGAAGTAATCGATTAATCGTTTGCCTTACCTCGCCTTGTAGTCAAAGGAAATGTCTTCAGTCCTAGATAGACTGATAAATGAACAGGTCACAGAAGTCACCTGACTACACCCGAGAACACAATTTTCAACCATTGCTACCTAAGAAAGTTTTCAAGTAGACTGGTGCTCACGAAAGCAGAACATCATAGCATCCATTCGCCCAACGCGAACTGAGTTTCAAATACAGACAATTATTTACTTGATAAAGTCGCATCAAAATGGATATTAAGTACCCACGCACTAATGTATCAGAGAGTTCACCAACTGAACAGTCTCCAACGTTACCTCGAACTGACTTACTGTCTCCAAAGGTAGGCTATCAAGTAGGCTATCAAAGAGCCTACAACATTTTCAATTTTATTATTACAGCGGTTTTACATAGCGCTCCTTCAAGATATTCTACTCAGTAGCGCTCCCAGCCCAACCACCGTGGAACAATTTTCTGTTGCCCATGTAATGATATTTCAGCAATTTCGAAAGTAAAACCAGCAACCATATCTCAGAGAATGAGGAAGATTCGACCACTACATAGTCGCTTTGATCTGCCCATGTGGATCCTTACTACATCATATAAAGAAAAACAAATTTCATACGGAAAGAGAACTTTGTAATTGATACGATAAACATGAATCATTTTTTAATGATACGAAGCTTTTGTAGAAAGAACCTGCGAATGATGTGTTCGAAAGGAAGATGAGTTTTCTTAACAGCAAATTCAGTCATTGCTTCTGAATACGGAAGATTGGAGTTGATACAACATCTCAGCTTCAAATATCTTGCAAGAAAATGTCTTCCAAGGAAATAGTGGCATTTAATGAAGTAAGGCTGAAAAAGTAATACTGAGAGTTCCATCTTTTTAAAGTACACATTTTCTGCAAACAATTGTCCAAATGTTGAATTGACAGTAATCTTATATTTCCGCATATCGTCATTTAGAGGTGACAAAAAATTGAAGAGTGTGTGAAATCCAAGCATCGACTGTACGTCTCGATCAAAAAAAGAGTCAAGCGGTGGTATCAACAGAACATTCCATAAAGCAAGCTTCTTGAAATCGCTTTGCAAATCAGACTCATGAAGAATTCGTTCGCATAAATGCAAAGCGTCATCGTATTTGCCACATTTGTAAAGGTACAAAGCATGAAAGCAGTCGACGGTGTTGCACTGGATGCCAAAGTCCTTGCGAATCACATTGTAGAATGATGTCATATTTTCCAATGCATATCTGATTAAAATATCAATTACTGTTTCTTCAACATCCAAAGGATTCATGTTAGCAGCCTCAGTTTCTACGAAGAAATCTTTTCTGCGAATAACAGTGTGTCTGACAGCATTGAACCTTAACCTGACAGAACCTAATTTCAACGAGGCACTGCATTTCGGATTTATTAAAGTCTTCATATATTCGTCCATCGGAAATGCTGACTCGGGCCAATCATGATAAAAACCTAAATGCTTGAATGTTCTTTCGAAACATAATACCATTAAATAATGAGCAAACACCTTTGGTGAAAGACGCAGATCAAGATAAAGCCGCCTGTTGATGTAATGAAGATTATTGTCAGTGATCTTCTTGTGAAGTACAAACAATCCAACTAATCGTGCGACATCGTCAATAAACAACAAACAACCCGCATTCAGTGTTTCTTTTTCCTTTCGAGAAGTCGGATCTATGAGAACTGCTTGGCAGAAACGCATTGCTTGTTGGTATTCTGATGTGGCAAAATGGAGAGCAGCCAGATAGGCCAGAGCTGCAGGAGCAATGCCTCTCGATTCTGAAGAGTCAAACGCTATAGCTTTTCTTAGAAATCCTTTTGACATGAAAGACAAGAGTTGAAATTCTGAATGGCTATTTGATCCAGTTAAATTTTGCATAAGATCCTGAGCACGTAGGAATTGAAATCGACAACTCTGAGTTGTGTATGTTTTCGGAAAGTTGTGATACTGAGACTTTATAATGTTAGGCTGCGTCGAAATTGCTGTGACAAATTCCATAAAGAGACTGCTATCCCACGAAATCTCTCCGAATAGTAAACCATATGCAGTATGCAAACTATACAGTAGAAAGTAGTAGTATTTGAAACACAAGACCTTCTCTGTTGTTGGAAGATATGTCATTTTACTGTGGAATTTTGAATTCAAATTTGTTGCACAAAGTCCAAATTTCAAACTCTGGAGCAATCCCGATGCATATCCGTTTTTGATTACCCAACGACAAATCTTATTAGAATGTGAATAAATGAAAGAAAGCAACCAATCCAAAGACAATGATTCAATCGCTTTCCGATGTTCAAGGAGAGGCAGTAAATAATCTGTGAAATCTGGTTCTACTTTCCTTGTGTTCAAAAATTTTAATTTTGACCGAGTGATTGGCAGGATGTAATTTTCGACGAACCAGTGACAAAGGATTCCAGTATTACTAAATTTATCTAGTTTTCTTTCAGTTTTTATTAAGCATTGTGAAGCTCGATGGCTCATGAAATAAATTTGCTTCAGGAATGAAATAATTCGGACAGCATCTCTTCGTTAGCCATTCTGAAAGACGTTTCAGTAACACACAGCAGATTGCAATAACAGAAGAGGAATTCCACCATTCCGGCGACATCTCTTCACAAGTCCATAACATCAGCGTCTTTAAATGAAACGTACAGCGAACCTCATCCTCCTTTGTACAATCCTTGTGTATTAATTCCCTCTTTGCAAAGAATCTTAGCAAATGATAGACAATCTGTTGAACTTGAGTCCAACTGCGAAGTAAAGTTACTTCTGCGCATGAAAATGATAACCTCCACTGATATTTATCGTCTCTGCAAGAACGATGCTGAACGTATACAACATGACAACCGCTTTGTACAACCTCAGAGATGGTGTCAATCGTCGGCCATCCGTAATTTCTTTCTCGAATTGGCCAATTTTTAGCTTCTCTAGACCACTGAGGGCTATACACGCTTTTCACTGCGTCACTTCCGAAATTGGAATTGGAATCTGCTTGGAATTTAATTGCAGGACCACTAACACTGTTTGGCATCTGCCACCTATACTTTGATGCAAGGTATAATTGAACATGATTTGACGTGGCAATTTTAGCCATATTTAGCCATATATAGTGACCTGGATAAGCTGAATAGTTAAATTCGTACTTTTTATATATCCAGTTATAGTTCATTTCCCCAAAATCTCGCATCAGAACGAAACCTGGATATTTGTGGTATGTTTCAATCTTATAGCACTTAATGGTATCTGCCAGGCCACTCATATCCCTTGGCAACACTGGAAAGTCGTCACTGAAGGCCAACTCATCAGCTCTAGAGAATAATAGATCACCATCGTCGATGCATGGATTCAGCGGTCGGATGTAGAACTCCGCCTGGCTGCCACACAAAATCGAATACTCCTTTGGTGCAGGGCCACGTGACGAGATTAAGTTATGCATGTGGTCAGAAGTAAGAGAAACCGACTTTGGAATCAATTGACAGGTGCTAACGATGAACCCGGATGCCATTTCTTCCATCGAATTACCAGAATATTCTGCCATCTTAGCTGAAAAAATAATTATATAGGACTTATACTCCATCCTGAATAATCATCGTCATTATAATCATCATAATCTAATCGTTATATCCATCTCAATCATGATCATCATTGCTATCATCATGTTCACCCACATAAAGAGGTAATTGTAATTATCTTTACTCACATCGATCATGTTCAGTAGACAGCCTACTTTCAACTAACCATCTACCTGATGCAATATGAAGCTTCTGATTCTAACAATACCAATCACATTCATCACTATTGATAAGTAACCTATAATATAATATTATAATATACAATTGTAAACGCATCTAATTCAAATTTAACCTCCCTAGGACGGAGTGGGATAAAAAAATTTCCCAGCGATGTTTGTATGTTGATTGCAGAGCAACTATAGGTAAGCAAACTTGTAATTTGTCGTTCCACGTGTTTACAAGTTTCCACCGATAACCACCGCATTATGAGCTCATAGTTGTGGGAGAAATAATTTTCATTCCAAAGTGTCGTGGAGTACAAATTTACCCAACTTCGTTGTCGACGTCGTTATTTTTTCATTCGTAGAGAAGATATATTTTTAAAGATAATTATGAGCTCATTAGTGATCTGCAATCATAAATCAAGTGTGGAATCTACCATGAAATTGAGTTTTAATAGTTGCATAATTGTGGAGAGTTTATTTTCCAAGATGGCGGCAATATATATGTCTCAGCTCACAGGTAAGCTACAATGACAAATTGTCAACTGTAACATTTCCAAGGCCAAGGAATCGATTTATCGTAGTGGCAATAGTGTGCGAATACTGCTGTCCAAAATGGCGGCCAATATGGCCGATAAAACAACAATATGTATGTCTCAGCTCACAGGTAAACCGGTCACTATTGCCACTACGATAGATCGATTCTCTAAAAAAAATTGGTGGCAATATACAAAGAGACAGCGACGTTTCTTTGTCATTTGCGTTATTGTTTTGTCGGATTCCAGTAAATAAAAGCGTGATTTAATGCCTTGAATCTGCGGTGATTTTTTCCCATTTTTACCAACTCCTACCGTGACTTTTAAACTTTTTTGCCTGAATTCCTATTGATCCCAGCCTAGACTTAAGCACAAGATTACGAGGACAGGAAAAGTCCACTAAGTTATCCGATAGGCAGTCGTGGGTACGATTTGTCAGATATTGAATTTTTAGCCTCGGTGTTTGCGGGTGGTTAGTGCTCTTCATCGCCGTCTGATATTGATATTTCCGGTGTGGCGCCCTTCCTGGCGTGTTGCGTCAGTAGCAGCTAAAGAGACTTTTTCAATATTTCGACGTAGTAGTCTGTTGGCAATTGTGAAAAAGATATTTTTTTGGGTATAATCTTGGCAAATGTGCTTTTTTACATATACATACCTCACTGATCAAGAAATATGTTCTTGCCAGTTTTTCTGAGTGGTCCCGGGGTAATTTTTAATAGTTTCACAAGTTACGTGTGATAAGTGCATGGAAACTTTAATCTTATTGCTTGTTCTTCTAAAAACTATGCTATATGGCAACTTAAAATAGGCAGAATCATTCATTATTCTATTCTAATATGTTTCTAATTAGTAATAACTCACAATGTATGATTATATTGCATCTCAGAAATTTTGAAATGACAAATTGAAAAGTTGAAAATGTCGTGTAATAATTGTTATCGTAGTTGTAACCTCATGAATTTACTCCATAGTCATTAATCCTCTTATACATCTTGTTCATCTTATATTGGCTGTGTGTTGTAACATTTGTCATTATCTCCTTCGCAGCAGCAGAGTTCAGTGCCGAGAAGATTGTGTTGTTTACATGAGCATCTTCGTGAACATGTGTTGGTTGTGGATGCACAGTTACATCGTACCAACTGCAGGGGCTGGAGCTTCTTTGCTCAGTATTGTAGCAGCTTACCATCTTACAGTTCTCATCCAAGGTTGAACAGTGCTGGCAGTGTTATTTGGTGAGCTTGAAGAGCTCTGTTGTAATGGTTGCCATTGATTACCTTTAAAATCGTGACGCTCCTGTACATATCGGTTTCCTGCCATGCGACCTCAAGACCATTCCCTTCAATTGTTTTGTCGCAAGCCCACAACACAGTGTGGAATGCACCAAGGCATAACATCCACCTGTTTTTGTACTGTGGATCTAGAGACTGCATTTACCACTGCTTCACCTCAAGTGACCGAAACAGTGGTACACTGGAAGGGCAGTTCCCTCTTCCATCTGGGGTATCCACTTCTTTGTCAATGTTATCCATTGAAGCCCAAAGTCTCCTGTTGCGCAGAAGACCTGGTGAAACATATACACCATATTCTCTGACACTTTGAGACAGTGCCGGATTAACTTTTTACAGGCCTGGCGCAAACAATGCAACAAAACTAAAGTAGGCCCTCTATCCAATCAAATTATCAAAAAAATAAGCGCCCAGTTGATGGCGAATACAAGAGCCAATGTCTGAGAATTTTTTCCCCGTTTGGTGTGATCGTAAAAAAGCAGAATCGTTTAGTTTTCTTTTGGTACTATTCAATTTTACTTTATTTCCATGTTGTTTTATGGATTTAGAGTACATGCCATCTTGATTGCGACATGGTTCAGGTCCCATCTGCAGCCAATAACTGACCAAATCTTCATTTATAGTCCACAGAGCAGCATCTGTTTGTGGCACGTTTCCAACAGATTGATTCTCTTGTTTTAATGGTAGATCTATGGTAGTTTCAGATTTAGGCATATCAATGATATCATTGCTGAAATCAAGGGTGTCTGTTGTTGGCATTAGTGCTGACACTGCTGAGCGGCCTAAGCCTGAACTGCATCCAGCTTCTGACGCTGAGTCGACACCATCTATAAATTGCTGCACTTCTCGTGTTTTTACTGCCAGAAATTTATCAATACTACCACGTTGCTGTTTGCCTACCTCTTCAAGTTCGCGTTTTCTTTGACGTTTCTGCCAACCGGACTCAAATTTCTTCATTTTCTTTAGGCCTACTTATTTTATTTGTTTAAAAATTAAAATTAAAAAAAGAAATAAGCAGCTACATAAACACTAAATAGTAGATAATAATATTACATGGAACATACACTGTGTCGTCTGTACCGTACGCATATCTATATTTTATTTGGTGATGGGGTCGATCCGCGCATAAATTGATTACGTCATACGTCATCATTACAGTACACAATTAATTAGTACGTCATCATTATAGTAGTAGTACTGTAGAAGGCCTGTTTTTATAATGCCACCAAATTTTATATGCAATGCTTGTTTTAGAAATTAAACATTTTAAATAAGCCGGACTGTGACTTATATAAACAAATTCGATCGGATAATCGGATTTCTCAATGTTTTTTAAAATGTTTACCCCCGAAAGAAGGCCTGGCGCAAGTGCGCCAGTTGCGCCATAGTTAATCTGGCACTGCTTTGAGAGATAGCACTGGCGAGGTTGTTACATACGTTCTTAACATGGTCGTAAGACACCTCTGCGTCACACTTGCTGAGCAGTGATATCGCCTTCTGACTCCAGAAGTGATGATACAGCCAAAGAGATCGTCCGACTGAGTATGGGATAGCTTGCCTAATGATCTTGGAACACCAGTAGATTGTGGACATCTCTGCTCTGAGATCTCGACCACGGAATATCGAGAAAGCGATCGTCGATGGCGATAGTTCAGAAGAACTTTCGAGAAATAGATAATTCCGTTATTATACAGGGAAGAGACTGAACCAGGTGCAATCCTCGATCATCTTTCATTGGTCAAGATAAGCTGTGCTTTCTTCAGAAGACAGCTGCGGAGAGAAGAGAGGGTCACTAGCTCTTGCCTTAGGTACCAAGAATGACGCTGCATCATCTTCAGACCTGTGGTCCGAAGAGCAGCATCATAGGCGTGCAGCCTTTCGATTAGTTAAATGTCATTGATGGGTGCACCACGAGTGGATGCAGATGTTGACAATAAATCTGTTAAATTGTTGGATACCCTGTAATTCACAGTTAGTCAAGGAAAAGGTACTGGAGGGGAACAGCAAGAGATACTGGACCTTTGTGGATCTGGAGAAGGCCTTCGATAGAGTACATAGGGAGGTAGTATTCTGGAGTCTGATGAAAAAGGGAGTGACGAAGAAAATTGTGCGACTGGTAAAGTCCATGTATGATGGGGCACGCACTTCGGTGAGGTGAAGGGTTGGAAACACACTGCAGTTCGAAATACGAGTAGGTGAACACCAAGGATCGTGCCTGAGCCGACTGTTGGCCGCATTATCAGAAAACATCGGGAGAGAGGTACCTTGGGATATGTTGTACGCTGGTGATCCCATTGTGGCAGATAGCTCAGCAGAGAACGCCCAAATAAGCTTCACTGGTTGGCAGAAAGCACTGGAGAGCAAGTGACTCAAAATAAATTCAAGCAAAAACAGAAGTCATGGATTGCTCAAGGACAGATGAGGACCTGGTGGATATAGACGGTGGGGGAAATGCACTGAAACAGGCGGAGACCTTTAAATACTTGGGGTCGATAATGAATGCTAAAGGACGATGCGAGCAAGATGTCAAAAATAGAATAAAAGTAGCCTGGCAGAAGTGTAGGGATTTGTCTGGTGTGCTGTGTGACCCCAAGATCTCGGTTCGTCTTAAAGGAAAGATATACAGGAGAATGATAAGACCGGTATTGATTTATGGAGCAGAAGCTTGGACGCTGAGGAGAAAGGTGGAGGAACCCCTGGAGAGAACAGAGATGAGAATGCTACGATGGATACTTGGGGTGTCATTAAGGACATGAAGAAAAATGAGCATATCCGGAAAACACTCGGAGTGGCCTGTATGGACATGTAGTGCGGGCGAAGGAGTATAGTAACATCAAAAGAATCATGAGAGCGGAGGTGCATGGATACCGCAGCCGAGGACGCCAGAGGCCGAGATGGATGGACATGGTTCAGCAGGACCACAGGCTTCTGGGCCTGAAAAAAGAAGACACCGGAGATCGAGTGGGATGGAGACAGAGGATCCGAGTGGCTGATCCCTCCCCAGCGAGGGACTAATCCCAGCGGAAGAAGAAGAAGAAGACGAAGATGATGAAGAAGAAGAAGGAGGAGGAGAAGGAGGAGGAAGAAGAGGAGGAAGAGGAGGACGAGGAGGAGGAGGAGGAGGAGGAGGAGGAGAAGAAGAAGGAGAAGAAGAAACCAATTCGTTTCCATCTAAAATCATGTTTCCATCATATACACGACTTTACATGTATATACATGATTTACGTATAGTCATTTGAAGATATTTAGCCTCCATTTTGTCCGCCATTTCGTTTATTGGTAGTGCTACATATGTGTCTTTAGTTCCATCGCATTTCTTGACCCCGAAAATTTTAATTTAGACTGTAAAATCATGTTTCCATCATATACACGACTTTATATACATGATTTACGTATAGCCATTTGAAGATATTTAGCCTCCATTTTGTCCGCCATTTCGTTTTTTGGCAGTGCTACATATGTGTCTTCAGTTCCATCGCATTCCTTGACCCCGAAAATGTTAATTTAGACTCTAAAATCATGTTTCCATCACATACATGACCTCACTTACAGCCATTCGAAGGTATTTGGCCACCATTTTGTCCGCCATTTTGTTTTTTGGCAGTGCTACATATGTGTCTTTAGTTCCATTGCATTCCTTGACCCGGAAAATGTTAATTTATACTCTAAAAGCATGTTTCCATCACATACATGACCTTACTTACAGCCATTCGAAGATATTTGGCCACCATTTTGTCCGCCATCTTGTTTTTCCATGCAACCGCTAAAAATCCAGCTTGCTAACCGCGATTTTAGTTTTCAGCAGAGTGAAATTAGTCTAGAAACACCTGTTAGCAAATTGTTACAAAATTTGATTCTGTCAATTTAAGGAAGTTGTGTACATTCATTCCCCATTGGCCGCCATCTTTTTTGGCGCCAAAATTTGACCTTTTCCCGTGGTCCGATTTCGGTAAACTTTTAGTATGTTCATCTCCAGACCTAATGCACCCGAAAATCAGCATAAAAGTTTTCTTGAAATTTTTTTGGGGTCAAATTGTATATTAACCCGACTAAATGCGGTCAAATTCAGTACAACGCATTCAATTTCAGTTCCGTAAATCTGGAGTGCACATTTGGTCCCAAATGTGCACTCGGGACCAAACTAAAAACTGGCAACATGGTTTTTTACGTGCACAACTCTATTCTGAACATTTTAAGCACATTTGCCAAGATTATACCCAAAATTATGACAATCTTGAAATTCTTGACATTTGCCTATGGACTATAGAGTGTAAATACGTTTCTTTTGCTGGATTTAGTCTATTTGTGCCGAGTGTCGTGACGACCTTGACAGTGTTTTTCGTAAATTTTCAGACTCAGAAATTGCTTTATTCGATCGAACTTGATTGTACTCGATTACAGATTTTCTTGCTGGACACCATCTTTATTACGTACACCAGCAGTCAGCTGAATTCACTCAAGCATGAACGTCCGCCACAACGAAGTGTAGGGAAGGTAATGTTCAGTTACCGACTGTGGAGGCCGTGCAAATCGCTTCGTCTACTGTTTGAAACAACATTGAAATCATCTGACCAGAATGGCGTACGAGTGAGTGAGGACAATCCAGGATTGGCTGTATCCTGTTTGAATGTGTGATCTTTGCCAGCAGAAGCACATTCCGTACATAAGGAGCTCATGGACAAACATCTGGACCTACTGATTCTGACAGAAACTTGCCACCGATCGACAGAATGATGACATCTCTTTGCGTCGATCTGCACTGGAGAGATATTCAGTTTCTGATGCTGTGCGTCCTTCCGATCCAAGACACGGAGGAATGGCAGTAATGCATCGAAGCGAATTCTCCATCAGGAAATATTTCTTCCATTGATCACTACATTTGAGGTACTTGGCCTTCGGATAGGGACCTCAGTCATCTATCTCTCGGTGTACAGACCGGGTTCAGTTCGACCTTGTGTGCAGTTCTACGACGAGCTACGTACGGTCTTCGAGTCACTTGCGTTGTATCGCTGCCTTGTCATGTAAGTGCAATTTTAACATACGTGTTGATGATCCTGCATGCCACTCGACTGACAGAGCTTCTTACATCGTTCAGCATGATTGAACACATCAGAGGAGCTACTTACCTATTTGGCGACACATTAGACGTCGTCATTACTTTTTCGGACGAGTGTGTTGACAAGGTCCTATTCGATCCTCCAGGCATGATCTCGGATCACGGATTGGTTATATGTCGTTTCGCGACGAGCTCACGCATCGGACAACCAACAACTAAATCTGTTCGTGGCTGGCTTGGGGTGGACCGAGCATCGTTCTTGAATACAATAAGAAGCGGTCCACTTGGCGTTCCAACACCAACTGCTGATGCCTGTAAGCTCTTCCGGAGAGCAATTCCACGCTTCGTGACCTTGCGGACCGTTTCGCTCAAGCACATACAGTTAAGGTTCGCAGCCGACCATCATCTCCGTGGTTCGATGCTGAATGCAGAACAATTCGTCGGAATTGCCGGGTGCTTGATAGACGATATCAAAGGTCAAAGACGATGGAGGACTGTCGTAACTGGAAAAAAGCGGTTTGTAACCAACACGCTGCCTATAACTTGAAGGAGAGTCAGTACTGGAGTAGGCGGATTGCATTCGAACGTGGCAATTCATCAAATCTATGGCGCTCTATGCTAAAGCTGTTGAAACGAAACAAGACCAGCAGCGAGGTGGGACACAGAAGGCTACGCTCTCAGCGGATGGCTTCAACAATTGCTACGAAGACAAAGTTGCATTCGTAAGAGCTAGCACGGCGGACTATCCAGTGCCTGAGGTCGGCAATTTCAACGCCACCGTCATGGAGAATTTCCACGTCTACACTGCTGAAGAAGTGCGTTGGGTCATCACGGGGTTACCAACTAAATCATGCTCTCTTAGCCGATCCCAGCATTCCTAGTGAAGGAGTGCATTGACGTTTTGTTGCCATACTTGGTAGCTATGTGCAACACTTCTCTCATTAACTCTTCGGGTTTGTCAGAGCTGATGCAGCTTAAAGCAGCAGACATAATTATAGCCTCCCAGTTTTAAGATATGACTCGGTGGAAGTGAGGTTTTCTCAATCTCAGCTCAGAAAAAATAGACGCTTGCCGGAAATGTATCGTAAACTGTTCGATTTTCAAACTTGGGTATCAGTACGAGAATTTATTGTAGGTCTAGGCAGTTTTTAACTTTAAATCGATGAGAGTAATTGCCATGTTTAAACTACTTATAAATGCTAAGTTCTGGTAATGGTGCACTCAACATGCTGTCCTTGACATTTAATAATTATGGAAACGAATTTAATTATGTAGTTAATGGTCTTGGTGTGTCAGTAAAGGACATTATGTCTAATGGCAGATCGCAGGTGTATAACGCTTACCTCTGGGGAGGAGCGTTAGCTTGAGTTGGTGATTTTGTATTTTTTTGTTTGTTGTTGTATTTTCGTGTATTTTTCGTTTTTCGTTCCAATCTTCGTGTTTCTGCTTTGAGCGACATAAAGTACACCATTACGGGTATCCCTCGCACCCGAAGATTACACCGATCCTAAATAATTGATAAAGACCTGTCATTTCTGCCTTGAATCTTTGACGACGCAGTGATGTGCATTGTGCATTTCTGTAAAGGAACTGTTGAATTAAATCCGTCCTATAAACTGCACCACTGACATAATTTACAATTTCAAAATAATGTACTGTTTCAAGTGTCAATGCGGTCTTAGCATACGTTTAAATGCTTTCTAACTTTTATTTATTCTTACTTCACAGTGTTTTCCTGTGGTTGTTCTGTTTCCCGTTTCCTTTTTATTTCGTTTGCACTTTTAATGTTCTCATCCAAATCGGATAATAAAAGCCTAAGTCCATAGCAACCACAGTCTCCTGTTTGACTAGCTCATTGCAAAGACGAAGTGACGATCTGCCTACACAGAGCTTTAAAGGAGTCGGCCACATTAATCAGGTGACGCCCATTAATACTATCACGGTGCAAAGATGAAATGAACCGCTCTAGTTATTAACACAGAGCTGTTAATAGAATTGGAGTCAGTCATATTATCCAAAATAATGATGGCCATTTAGACTATCTCCACGCCAAGATTAAGTTAATCGCTCTAGTTATTAACGCCGAGTTATATGGACTATGCGTCAGCATTCTCATTCAGGTGACGGCCATTAAGACCTTTGTACCAATCGCATACCCAAACCTAGGAGGAGGCGACACGTGTCATTTAAGAAACGATAGTAAGATTATTTAGAATTATATCAGTTTTGTGGAAATACAATACATCATTTCATTTCTGCCTGGAGTACAGACATCAATGACTGCTGTCATTGTACTCCTCCTCACAAGCATTGTACCACTTGTCGGATCACATATCCCGGTTATCTTTAGATCATCATTAGCGCCTCTGATGAGGTTGTAATGCGAGAAGCGCTTTATAAATTCATAATTGCAATACAATACAATATCATCATGATCATCAAGCAACAACAACAACAATACTATCGTCATCAACATCGTCATCATGGAAGAAACAGAGTCGTCGAGCAACTGGTGAGTATAAGCAGCGATGGGAGGAGTAAGAATTATGAAAATTGCATCGAAGAACGAATCGTCGGAATTCATTAAGTTGTTTGATCGGACACTCAACTCATACATTGAAATAAATACTGAAAAATTGTTGTTGATATTATTTAAGATAAAACAGGGGTGCGCGATAGTGTAGTGGTAGGCGTTCAGGAATTTCAATCCAAAAATCGGGAGTTGAAACCAGACCGAAAAACATTTCGAGATTAGCTTAACTATGTAGCTATTATTATTGAAGTTATACCGTTTCGGATCGCATGATTTTACTTTAAGAAGAAAAAGAGCTGTTCTCTGAAATACCGGTTCGATACCCGCAACCCCCCCCCTCTAGGGCGGCGCCTTGCATGGCTGCCAAACCGTGTGTTTTATTAAGATCTGTATTGTACTGTCATGTTTCAATGTAATCTTACTGCTTACTTGTCAGTTTGAATTAATAAAGTAGATTATTATTATTATGCATCTTTAGGTTTCGTCATTGTTTGTTCACATATTATATTGCTTACAATGTGCGCCAACGGGTGATACCTTCTGCATTTAACTCCGGCGCTAGAAAAGCTGATGGTAATGATAATTCTCTATCTGTATAATGCTTCTGTATATCTTCGTTCGCCATCTTTCACTCACTCTATTTGTCTAAGGTTATGTAAACGTAATAAAATCAATTACTTAGGTCTGATTTATTCAGCGCTCTTTCATTTCGTCTGCCATCAGATGTACTCAACATAACTACGGCGAAAGAGAAGTCTTTATTTGTAGCCAGAAGGCGCCACTAGCAACTGCTTAAATCAAACGGTAGAGGTAAGAGAAAGACGATTCCAAACGATACCATATCCGACGTCGTTTGACAGCACTGTGAACCAAACAGATAAGCAGTTCCCTCCTAGCTCTAAAATGCGCGAGCTGCACTCCAGATAGAGCATCATAACCTGTTAGGAAACACGCCTGCCTGTCCCTTTGTATATTCGAATGAATACTGGCTACGACTTATCGAATGCTTATCCTTGGCCACCATTCCATTGGACAGTCAGTACAACGGGTTCTCAAATGGTGTTGCACCCATTCATACGAGCAGAAGTGGTGAAGGATCTCACCCGATGAATTCATTTCAAAATTGGCGGGTTCGAGGCTACACGGTAGCTATGAAAAACGTGCACATTTACATCTACCTTTGATGCTCCGTGCAAAAAACTTGTGAAAAGACAGACCATGGCTGTTATCGCTACTGCATGATTGTCTTCTCTTATAAAAAGTTTTGACGTAAGCCTAAATAGCATTAAGCAGAAAGTTCTGTTGAACTTTACACTACATAATACACTAAGCATAATGCTATCAGGCACATCTCCTGGGCTTCATTGCCAAACAAAACATTGTACTCTATATTGCAGGGGATTTTACGTTCGCAGCTTTTATATGTCCTATGTAGGCTGTAGTTTTTTTTCAATTTCAACGTTCAATGTCCCTAGAAACTTCCGTTTTCACGCGCATCAGGCGTTTATACAGACTGTAGGGTGTAGGCTGTTTCTGTGTCTCTTCATACTCCCTCTTGGCTTTCGACCGAACTCACCCTGGATTTGGATTGCAAGACGATATTGCATCAGGCATTCAGGCGTTTATATACTGTAGGCTGTTTCTGTGTCTCTTCATACTCCCTCTTGGATTTCGACCGAACTCACCCTGGACTTAGATTGCAAAACGGTATTGATTAATAGCAACCATCGACTTATGCCTTGAATATTGTGGCAGTGGCGCTATAGAAGTCCTTAGGTTGGATTATAATCAGCGATATCGCGATGTGAAACATTGTCTTTCGAAATACTCATGTTAGTTTATAGCAGATATTATAATAAAATAACAAGTGTTGCAATACGTGCTGTGTTATAGCGCTATAAGACTATGCATAATTAATTATTCTTGGTCTAACCTCATCAGTGACTCCTTGCTGTGTTTGCTGATAATCTCAGCTGAAATCAAAGCCGACTCTGCACGAATAGAATCAATCGACAGCATTACTAAACTACTTCAACGAATGACAGACATAGTGCTTCGTTAATATGTTTTAACTAATTTCAAATTAGAAAATCTTCGCTCACAGGCTGCTGATGTTACCGGTATATCGATGGCTAATTTCAGTAGTCTGTGTATTTCATGTCAAGCAAGTTTACATGGTTCCAGAAGACATGTCAGGTCTAACATTGTAGCTACATATTGGATGGAAATGAACCTGAACGCTGTTAATACATAATTTCTACCACCAAACTAGCAAAGGAAATTTTCTGTTATCGGCATCACAACGAGGTCTCTATTCTAAGCGTTTCGATAACTTCGGCTGTTGGCTCAAAAATTGGTTGTGATGGACAAAGCGATTTCCTGAGTGGAAGCACTTTTTAAAATCGATGTGGTTTTCGGTGAACAAGAACAACGCTCTTGATTTTGTCTTATTGTTTAGCCCTTCCTCATGTTGCAAGATTCTAATGATTGAGAAAAATTAGTGACATTCGATAACATAATATCGTGACTGCATCTTCTTCCGTTTCAGATTGTTTTGTATAAAGGAATCTACTTGAGCTCTAAATGCCATCGTCGTTCATTAATATTTAGCAAAGTTTTATAAAGAGACCGTAATCGACCAGTCAGACGAGACTCTCATGCACAGTCAATACAGTCTTCACGGTCACCTCTCTGGTTTTCTCTCTGTCTCTTTGCATCGTAGTCTGTCTCTGTCTCTTTCTCTCTGTCTCTGTCTCTCACTCTCTATCTCTCTTTCTTTCTCTCTTTGTCTCTGTCTCTGTCCCTTCTGGATGTTGACCTGATAACGGCTTAGCTTTGGTGCGCCATCTGTTGGTGCCTTGTGCATTACACACCGGCGCTATAGAAATTACTAATTACTAATCAAAGAAACAGATGCGCCGTAATCCTACGGAGTATATATGAAGCTGGAATACGGCTAAGGTGTGAGATTCGAATCCCCACAGTGAAAACAAATCTGGGGTAGTTTCGACCTCCACGCTAAAACACCGATATCCTAAGCCGGGTCACGTAACGAACCAGAACTAAATTTCATTCTCTAATCTCAGATTTTACAAAACTAAATTCACACGAAATCAGAATTTGGTCACTGATACAATAAAACTCGAATTATGTTTCAATAACACGAAGATTTTGGAGAAAATACCTGCGAATAAAATGTTCAAACGGAAGATTACATTTCATGTCAGCAAATTCAGTCACTGCTTCTGTATACGAAAGATTATAGTCGATGCAACATCTGAGTTTTAAATATCTTGCAAGAAAATGTCTTGCAAGAAAATAGTGACATTTATTGAGATAAGAATTAAAAAGACATGCTAAGAGTTCACTCCTACTAACGCGCACATATCTAACAAAAAAGTGTTCAAACGTTGAATTGACAGTTACCTTAACCTTAGACAAGTCATCATTCAGCGGTGATAAATAATAAAACAGAGTGTGAAATCCAAGCAAAGCCTGTACATTTCTATCAAGGAAGGCGTCAAGCGGTGGCAAAACCAAAACATTCGCAAATGCAAACTCCTTCAAATCACTTTGAAGATCAGGCTCATTGAGAATTCGTTCACATAAACGCAATACTTCATCGTATTGCCGACATTTGTAAAGGTAGAAGGCACGATAGCAGTCACCTGTGTTGCACTGGATTCCAAAGTCTTTGTGAATCACATTGTAAAATAATATATTTTCTAAAGCAATTTCCATTAGAGCATCAATTACTCTTTCTGTAACTGTAAAAGAATTCATACTTGTTGACTCTGTTTCTGTCATTGAATCCGTTCTGCAATAAACCATCTGTTTGAAGGCATTGAAATCACATCCTGATTTCACAATATATTTTCGTTTCAACAAAGTCTTCAAATATTCTTCCATCGGAAATTCTGATTCTAGCAAATCATTATAAAAATATACATTTTGTGATATTCCTTTGGCAGATAATACAATTAAGTAATGAGGAAACACATCTGGTGAAAGACGCAGATAAAGCTAAAGCTGCCTGCCAATGCAATGAAGATTATTTTCAGTAATCTTTTTGTGAAGCACACACATTCCAACGATTCTTGCGATATCGTCAATAAACAACAAACAACCTGCATTCAATGTTTCCCTATACTTTTGAAAAGTCTTATCTGCAAGAACTGTCAAACAGAAACATTTTGCTTGTTGGTAGTCTGATCTGGCAAAATGGAGAGCAGCCAGATAGGCCAAAGCTGCAGGAGTAATGCCGCTTGATTTACTATCTTCGTACTCAAGAGTGTTACTAAGAAACAGTTTTGACATGAGAGACACGAGTTGAAATTCTGAACGGCTGTTTGATCCAGTTAAATTTTGCATGAGATTCTGAGCACGCAGGAATTGAAACCGACTGTTTTGTTCTGTGTACATTTTCGGAAAGTTATGACACTGAGACCTTGCAATGTTTGTTTGCAACGATATTGCTTTGACAAAATCCACAAAGAGACTGCTATTCCACGAAATCTCTCCGTAACGTAAACCATATGCTGTATGCAAAATATACAGTAGAATGTCAAAGTACTTGAAACACAAGACCTTCTCTGTTGCTGGAAGATTGTATATTGTACTATGTAATTTCGAAATAAGATGTGTTGTATATTGTCTAATGTTTAAACTGCCGCGCAATCCTGAATTTAACCCATATTTATTTATGCGACGACACATCTTATTAGAGAATATGAAAGAAAACGTCAATTCCAAAGATTTTGTTTCATTTGCTTTCCGGTATTCAAGAAGAGGCGGCATATAATCGATGAAGTCTGGTACTTTCCTCGCGCTCAAAAATGTTAATTGCGTACGAATGATTGGCAGTATATAATTCTCTACAAACCATTGACAAAGAATATCAGAATGTTGGAATTCATTTAATCGTCTTTCAGTATTGAAACACATGGTCGAGGTTGATGGTTCACGAAATAAATTTGCCTCAGGAATAAAATAGTTCGGACAGTATCTCCTCTTTAGCCATTCTGAAAGCTTTCTCAAGAATTCACAACAAATCGCAAAAACAGAAGAGGAATTCCACCATTCAGGTGACATCTCTTCGCAAGTCCATAGCATCAACGTCTTTAAATGATACGCACAGTAAACCTCATTCTCCTTTGGACAATCTTTTTGTATCAATACTCTCTTTGCGAAGAATCTCAGTAAATGATAGACAATCTGTTGAATTTGAGTTCAACTTTGAAGTAAAATTACTTCTGCACATGAAAATGATAATCTCCACTGTTCTTTATCGTCTCTGCAAGAACGATGCTGAACGTATACAACATGACAACCATTTTCTACAACCTCAAAGATTGTATTAGTCGTCGGCCATCCGTATTTTCTTAGTCGAATAGGCCAATTTTTGGCTTCTGTAGGCCACCGAGGGCAAAATAGGCTTCTGACAATATCAAATAAAAAACTTAAGTTTTATTCTGCTTGATATTTAACTGCTGGACCACTAACAACGTATGGTAACGTGCTCTCACCATTGATACGACTGGACTGTACAAAATATGAATTTGCAAGAGAAGCTATATTTAGCCCGATGTGGAGATCTGGATGAGCTGTTTGGTTAAATTCGTACTCTTTGTATTTCCAGTTATAGCACATTGCACCCAAAATTCGTAATCGAACAAAACCTGGATATTTATGATATGGTTCGATCTTGAAGCAATTCATGGTATCGGCTAGGCCACTCATATCACTTGGCAACACTGGAAAGTCGCCAATACAGGCCAGCTCATCAGCCTTGGATATCAAGACATCAGTATCGTTGATGCATGTATTCAGCGGTCGGATGTAAAACTCCGCAGAGCTGCCACACAATATCGAATACTCTTTTGGTACAGGGATCGGTGTCATGAATATGTCATGCATTTGATCAGAAACAAAAGAAAACGATTTTGGAATCAATTGGCAAGTGCCAGTGATGAAACAGGATGCCATTTCTTCATTCGATTTACCTGCATAGTCCATCATCCTAAATGTATATTTCAATCCTGAATAATAATAGTCATGATCAGCACTATCATCTTCATCATCACCATTATGATGACTTGAGTTATCATCATCGTATTCGTCATCTTCATCAGTACTAGCCTACATGTATGATCGTCGTAATCGACATCATAGCAGTCAGCGTCAGCGTTTTCATAATCATAATAGTCATCATAATAATTATTACCATAATCATCACAATAATTATTATCATATTCGTCACAATCATAGCCATCATTATAATCATGAGTGTTTAGCAGCAGACAATCCCAAATTCTAGCAATTACCCAAATTCTAGCAATTACCCCTATCAGGTGCTAACAGTAGCCTTAATCATTCACATTTCGACCGATCGTGTTTAGTAGTCAGCTGACTTTTCACCTAAATGTCTACCTGGTAGCAGTTTTTAGCTTGCAAACCTGATTCTGCCGTCATTACAGATAAGTAGTTCAGTAAAATATACAATTACAAAGTCAGGTAATTCATCGTAATTAGTGAGATTCTGCGAATCAATCTTTATTGGATAACGCTTTTCCTGGAAAAACAAAACTAGCTTTCCTAATATTGGTACTCTTGATGATACCTTGATGAAACTGGCAATGGGTTTCCGGTGCTTCACTTTGTCCAGTTTCCTCTACAGAATCCCTGATGTCATTTAAGCAGGATAAGGTTTAAGTTTTCGGGTAAGATTTCTGCATTAAACACCAACAGTATTTGTTGTTCGTGTTTTTGTCTTATAGATCGGTCAAAGCAAACTATGTTTCTTTTCATAGCTACTTAATTCTCATATTTTGTCTCAGCATTGTCCTAGTGTTAGCATTCTCATTATTTTATTGGTTTAGTATATTGACTGTTCGCAGCTTTTACACTGTTATTAGATTTTCTGTGACATTGGTCAGTGTTTATCCTCAACATTTCCTTTTCTCCTGCATAACTGTAACGTGTAATATTCCAACGAATGAAAGTAATCACGATATTAATTACTTATTTTCGCAGCTTGTCTTCCTTTTTCAACGTCCTTGAGGGCCTAGGCGTAGGGACCGGACTAGGAGAAGAAGACCAGCAGTCCCGTAAGCTCCCCTGAGAAGCAGCCTTAGGTATAAAGTGTTAGCGACTACATTTTTCTCAGCCTCGGTATCTGAGGGCGGATGTCCAATTATTTTCGTCTGCTCCTGATCTAGCTATCGACAGTGTACGGTCAGTTACGCTAAGTTGTTGTTTTTTCTTTCTAGGTGAGAGTCCAGCACACCTACCATTAACCCAGACCAGCTCACTAACCATTAGACTATTGTGCACACATAGACACCTGGTTTAAGTTAGTTTAAATCGGTTTCTTCTTTTATAAAGCCCGTTGAATACAGTTACCATTAAAATTAAATCATCTAACTAAGTCTGCGTTCCTACGATAGTTTCGCACCCATCGCTTCAGCGAATGCTTTATGTTATTCATACTTCACAGACCCTAATCGTTTGTTTAGCTTAATCGAACCTGCCATGGTTCATAGTTGGAAGGGTGACCATTCATATAGCATCGCATCATTTGGAACCCTTTCACTCTCCGGTCCTTTCGAGTCTTGAATGACCCTATTTGGGATGATTACATCAATAGATTTAAAAAGTTATCATGTCTTTCGATAGCCGTATCCCAATGGACCCAGTGTGCGATTCAAACTGTTTACGCGGCAGCTTATCTCGGTGTGATTTTTGTATTTATTACGAGGGTTTCCATCATAGTGCGACCGTACGTTACCTCGCGAAATAACGTACGCGTACTGTACGTACGTTATCGAAAAAACGTACCGTACGCGTACCGGTACGTTAAAAATGCCACAAATTTATCTGATCATTCACAAAGAACCTCAATATAACTATAGTCTTATACGCAGGGCTGTAGTCGAGGGTATACGCGGGTATACAGCGTATACTCACCTCTAGAGGCCGTATACTCACCTCACAAAATATTTATATTTATTTATATCAAAATACTGTAGCGTAAACTCACAAATTACTGTAGCGTATACTCACCTCTAATTTGTTTCGGAAAACTAACCGCTAGCGTATACTCACCTCTAATTTTACCACTACAGCCCTGCTTATACGGTACGCGAACCGTACGCGTACATCAAAAATGACCAGTTTAGCTCTACAGTAGGCTATTAGTCTCCCCGTACGCAGGCCTAGTTATTACGAACGGTGCCGAAATTTAGTATTACCAATAAAATTACCACTGGCACTGACCATCCTATAAAGTGTGCCGTAAAATCTTAATATTCTTCACACTAGGGGGCCTATACATTAGACAGAATATTAGCAATTTGGAATTTAAAAGTTTGAAAGTAGAGATCATTGCACAGCCACAGGTGACTGATGTAATGGTTAAAATTGTTTACGACCATCAATCAACTATTATTGACTTTTCTTGTGCATAATGTTACGTATTTTATTTTCGTCCTGAACTTATGTCAACGTGCGGTAACGTACGGCATAATAACGTACGCGTATCGTACGTACGCTATAGAAAAAAAAATAACGTACGTACCGTACGTACGGTCGCACCTTGGTTTCCATTCAACTATCATTTCATTAATATATTAAAAGTACTGAGTATCGTGTGAGAGGTTGTCACATTGCATCAGAGTCGTCACTAAAATAGCCCTAGAATTTTAGTTCATGGATTAAACTCCGCCAGCGCCGTGCTTGTGCGATGTCACTCCTAAGACTGGATAAAGGGGGAGAAGCGAGGAGAAAGACACTATTCATCATTGTCATGACAAACGTCGGTAATAAAAACTACTAGTATGACTCCACCACTGCCCTTACTCTAGTAGTGGCAGTCCCAACCCTGGATAAAGGAGAAGGGCGAAGCTAGTCTTATTTTTAAAAAGAAACTATACATTATGGTCGATGGCTTGATGCCTATTCAAACGGAGAACGGTTGTCAAGAATTTCTCGCTATTGATACCGAGTAAAAAAAGACAATGAAACCTCAACTCATCAGCATTTAGTCGGGTCAATATACGATTTGACCCGGAACAAATTGCAAGAAAACGTTTTATGATGATTTTCGGGTGCATTTGGTCTGGAAATGAACATACTAAAAGTTTACCGAAATCGGACCACGGGAAAAGGTCAAATTTTGGCGCCAAAAAAAGATGGCCGCCAATGGAGAATGAATGACTCAAATGTACACAACTTGCTCAAATCTACAGGAGCAAATCATGTAACAATTTGCTAACAGGTGTTTCTAGACTAATTTGACCCTGCTGAAAACGAAAATCGTGGTTAGCAAGCTGGATTTTTAACGGTTGCATGGAAAAACAAGATGGCGGACAAAATGGTGGCCAAATATCTTCGAATGGCTGTAAGTATGGTCATGTATGTGATGGAAACATGATTTTAGAGTCTAAATTAACATTTTCGGGGTCAAGGAATGCGACGAAACTAAATATACATATGTAACACTGCCAGAAAACAAAATGGCGGACAAAATGGCGGACAAGTATCTTCGAATGGCTGTAAGTTAAGTCATGTATGTGATGGAAACTTGATTTTAGAGTCTAAATTGACATTTTCGGGGTCAAGGAATGCGATAGAACTAAAGACACATGTGTAGCATTGCCAAAAAAAAAATGGCGGACAAAATGGCGGCCAACTATCTTCAAATGGCTGTAAGTAATGTCATGTATGTGATGGAAACATGATTTTAGAGTCTAAATTAAAATTTTCTGGGTCAAGGAATGCGATAGAACTAAAGACACATATGTAGCACTAGGGTGGTCCACAAAAATAAAATTTGAGCTAGAGACCAGGCCACCCTCTCAGTTTTTTTCACCTGTCAATAGTATTTTTGAGACAAAATTTCAGCTCCCTATTCCAACTGGAAGATTGTGCTCAATGACATATAAATGTTACCATATAGAAGTATTTGCTGTAAATCTTGATGCCGTATAACTTGGTCAACATTTGTCATGGAGATGAGCTTGAAATAGTTTCTGTTGTGTTATCAGACTTACTTACTTACTGGTGCTTGGAACAAAAAGTGTACAGTTCTTGTTGAAGGTCATAGTGCCTACTTCCTGTGTTTTGGGATGACATGTTTTCAGAAGTGAATTTTTACATTACAATTGCTGCAGCGCTTGGCTGTGGTCCTTCTGCCCTGCCACTTTCGCGTAACAGATTGCGTAAGAAAGTCAGGATAGAGCATGCTGAAGCTGTAAGATCTAAATTTGTACCAGATTAGCCACTGGTACTACAATAGGTTGAGTAAACCCTGCCTAAGATCTTTGGAGCAGGAAATATCGACCGCCTCCCAGTGCTGCTTTCAGGTGATGGTGTGAATAAGCTCCTCTTTGTTGCCAAATTAGCCTTTGGGACAGGATGCAATGAAATCATGGTCGTTCATATTCTTCTGGAGTTTGTGAAAACTCACAGTTGACAAGGTTCAAGCCTTGAGCTTTGATACAATGTATGTCAACACTGGTCATTTCAACGGATTCTGTGTTCTGCTGGAAGACAAATAATCTGAGAGCTCTTGTGGTTGGCCTGCCGTCATCATGTCATGGAATTGATTTTAGCCAAAGTATTCACCTTGTGCTGCAGTCCACCTGTTCTCCATAAATCCAAATCTTCAAGCGATTTAAAGCTGCTGGGAAGGTGTGACACGTGTCAACTTCCGAGGACTGGAAGTCATATCCGGCACTGCAGCCCTCCATGAAACAGCGTCAGTTTTCTCAAGGGGTTTGCTGAAAGAAATTCAGAGATCAGAGACAACTACCAAGAGCTAATTGAGCTGACAGTGGTTGTCCTTGGAAGTCAGTCTTCAATCATTCACTGGAGAGTCCTGGGCCAATTCACCATGCACATTGGATGGCCAAGTTACTGTATGCAATCAAAATCTAACTTTTTCGCGATCAGATTCATTGATTTTTGAAGTTTGGTGCCCTGTTTTACGCAAAGGCATGGACAAAGGCTCCACTTGCTGCTGAAGCTCAAGAACAAGATCTATCACTTTGGATTGGTCTAGTACAATATGAATCTATTGACTGTGACGTTAGCGTTGCTGCCAGGACGGTCCTAAAAAACCACTTGTGGTACCTTTCAGACGAGGCTGTAGGTCTGGCACTGTTCTCAGACCAACTTCCTGTAAGAGATAAAGTGAAGATTGTCGACAGAATGAATGCAAGACCAACTTCCTGTAACATTTAAAGTGAAGATTGTCAACAGAATGACTGCAAGACCAACTTCCTGTAAGAGATAAAGTGAAGATTGTCTACAGAATGACTGCAAAGCCTGGTGAAAGAAGGTGAGAAGTTATGCTAAGGTACTGAAAGAGGGTTTTTTGGTGATTTTACAACCCACTGAGCACTGACAGTACTGTCACACCTGAAGATGAGTAGTTTTTGTGTTACACTTCAACCACAGAAATGGATCGAGAATGAGGATTATAAGCAAGGCAGATAGATAATTCAGCAGTTGAGAGTGGTGAACGACACGGCTGAGAGGGTGTGAAGTTGTTCGAGGAATTCTACTGACTCATCACCAATGATGAAGAAGAAAAGCTATTTCTTCTTCAAGTGGTCGAGGCAAATATGAAAGCTGTTCTCACTCACACAAGAAAGAAGTCTGCCGTTGACGCAGTGCTTGCAAAGCCTTGCTGGTTCTAGAGGCAAATACTGTAACGGGTGTTGAAATTATAAAACAAGAACAATCGACATTCGATATTCATGGACTGGACGATGTTTTTGACATTTTTGGATATTTCCAATTCATTAAACCTTCTGAAATTTTACAGTTCTATCTGTCTAACTGTTTTTGTATTACATATGTTGTCAAATTACAGTAATATTTGATCTGTCTTGAAATAAAATGCATTTGTATGCTCAACACAATCATTTCTACAATTAATGTCTATTTATCGGAATATGACTAAGTAACATAGTCCGTGAGCATCGTCTTCCAGTTGGAATAGGAAGCTGAAATTTTGTCTCAATAATACTATTGATAGGTGTAAAAAATTGAGAGGGTGGCCTGGTTTCTAGCTTGAACTTTATTTTTTACCATGTGTCTGTGGACCACCCTAATGTAGCACTGCCAAAAAACAGATGGCAGAATTACTATCCAGAGGCGCTCTTAGCACAGAAGCCCTGGGGAAAGAGAAATGCCTTTAGAGAACGCGAGACCGATGAGGAAAACCAGTCATAAGTTTGGCCCTGAGCAGAGAGCGAAGGTCATTTCAGATCGTGAGACCACTACAGCAAAGGCCCCGGTACTGGGCCAAGGCAGTTTTAGCCCTGAGAACAAAAAGATCAAGCCTATTCACAGAGCGCAGTGAACGAGAAGAAGATGCAGATAGCGGTTTTCGGTTTTCGCAGGTAGTTCGAGAGATATTTCGGAGCAGTAGGCTGCTGAAGAGGATCAGGAGACAAGGAAGAGGATCTTATATCGGATGCGCGCAACAATAGGGAGCTAGCGAAGGACATCAAGCATGCAAGTAGAGATATGGGCAAACCGGGGGAGTCGAGCGATGAGCCTAGCAGAAGCATTAGGAAAGGTTGAAGGGGAGACGCTGCTTGGGGAGATCCATGAGGAGCGAGTTGCAGTAGTCCAAGCGTGAACAGACAAATGCGTGAACTATGGTGATAAATACAGAAGGTGAGACGTCTGATGGCCCTGAGACGCCTCAGTTGAAAGAAGCAAGAGCGAATCATGTTGGAGATATGATCTGTGACTGTGAGGAGTCAAGTGTGACACCCAAGTCGCGGACGATGGAAGAGTAGGTGTAAGCAGGGAATTTCTGTCAGCAATGGCAAGTTGAGTTTAGCAAGCTGCTGTTTAGTCCCAAACCAGATCAATTGAATCATAGCAGTGTTTAGGCACAGACGGTTAGTCGACATCCAGCAGTGAAGGTCAGAGACAAGATGGTCAATGGAGCGAACAAAGGAGAGTTGATCAGTTGACGGACCATGTACAAAAGCCTGAGCATCATCTGCAAAAAGATGGCCATTTGCCCCATGTTTAGTAAATAGAGACGGGATATTCAGCAGTGAAAAGGATGCATAGGATGGGACCGAGCACCGACCCCTGGGGAACACCAAATTCCACCTCTGTCCACCACTGAGTCCTGGTTTCACCAAGGACAACCAGCTGTGGGCGGTCAGAGAGGTATGATTTAAGCCAAGAACAGGAACACCAGATAGGCCACAGGACAGCTCCAGTCGCTGAAGGAGGATCTCATGGTCAACCATGTCAAAGTCAGATGAGACATCAAAAAGCGCCAGGAGAGAAAGATGAGAGTGATGAATAGCTATATAAATATCAAAGTAAGGATAAGAGAGCAGTTTCGGTGGAATGGTGGCCCCTGAAGCCAGATTGGGCGGCCGGCAAAAGCTCATCTTGCTCAAAATATGGGAGTAGCTGGAGTGAAACTAGTCTCTCGAGGGTCTTTGAGAGGAAAGAAAGATGGGAGATGGGCCGGTAATTTTGACAGGCATTTTGGTCAAGGTTTTGCTTTTTCAAGGTCTGGAAAACAATAGCCCGTTTTTGGGAAGCAGACCCTCTTAAAAGCGACCCGTTAAATATATAAGCTGGAAATGGAAGTAAATCGTCTAAAATGTTAACCAAAAATGGGGGAAGAGGGTCCAATTCGCATGATTTTTGCTTTATGATCCAATTATTTGACAGAGTTTCGTTTCAAGGATTGAAGGCATTCTTCAAAGGTGTCATCCGTATGGGAGAATTGCGGAGGAGGGGCATCAAGAGTCTTCGCTCGAAGATCAGCAATCTTCCATGTCATCATCTGAAGAAAATCATCAGCAGAAAAGGCAGGAGGACCCACTGAACACGTACCCTGTCCCAGTAGGCCGGAGATTGAGGACCAAAGATGTTTTGGGTTGTTTTTATGTTGCTCAATCAGGCCCTCGTCGGTCTCGCGCTCCCTGAAGAGATTTCTTTTCCCCGGGGCTTCTGTGCTAAGAGCGCCTCTGGATAGCAATTCTGCCATCTGTTTTTTTGGCAGTGCTACATATGTGTCTTTAGTTCCATCGCATTCCTTGACCCAGAAAATGTTAATTTAGACTCTAAAATCATGTTTCCATCACATACGTGACATTACTTACAGCCATTTGAAGATAGTTGGCCGCCATTTTGTTTTTTTGGTAGTGCTACATACGTGTCTTTAGTTTCATCGCATTCATTGATCCGGAAATTGTTACTTTAGACAATAAATCAGGTTTCCATCATATACACGACTTTATGTATACGATTTACGTATAGCCATTTGAAGATATTTGGCCGCCATTTTGGCCGCCATTTTGTTTTTTGGCAATGCTACACATGTGTCTTTAGTTCTATCGCATTCCTTGACCCCGAAAATGTTAATTTAGACTCTAAAATTAAGTTTCCATCACATACATGACTTAACTTACAACCATTCGAAGATACTTGTCCGCCATTTTGTCCGCCATTTTGTTTTCTGGCAGTGTTACATATGTATATTTAGTTTCGTCTCATTCCTTGACCCCGAAAATGTTAATTTAGACTCTAAAATCATGTTTCCATCACATACATGACCTTACTTACAGCCATTCGAAGATATTTGGCCACCATTTTGTCCGCCATCTTGTTTTTCCATGCAACCGTTAAAAATCCAGCTTGCTAACCACGATTTTCGTTTTCAGCAGGGTCAAATTAGTCTAGAAACACCTGTTAGCAAATTGTTACATGATTTGCTCCTGTAGATTTGAGCAAGTTGTGTACATTTGTTATGTCCACTGCCCTGCGGTCCAGGCTGCTGCTGCAGTAGGAATGATGAGCCAGGCAACCGAGATCCTGCATGCTTGGATGTCATCGAATCGCTTAAGGCTCAATTCGGCCAAAACTCAGCTAATCTGGCTTGGCACCCGTCAGCAGCTCGCAAAAATAGACTTTGGATTCCTTGCCAAGGAATACCCACATTTTACCTTCCTAGCTTCAGTCCGAGACTTAGGAATCACCCTAGACCAGGAGCTTACATTTGTTCAGCATATTAATCTCCTCTGCCGCAGCTGTTACTACCAGCTGCGTCAGCTCAGGGTCATATCTCGCTCCCTCTCTCCTAGTTTAGCATCTACACTTGTTCATGCTTTTGTGGTCTCCCGCCTCGATTATTGTAGCGCCATATATGATGGACTCCCAACCTGCCGATTGAAGTGCCTCAATCGGGTCCTACGCACGGCTGCCCGGCTGGTGGGTGGCATCCCTAAATTTGGCCTGGTCTCTGAGTATATGCGGGAGGTGCTCCACTGGCTCCCCTACCCGCAGCGCATTGCTTATCGGGTCTCAGCTTTAGTTCGGCGGTGCCTTGAGGGCTTGGCTCCCCCTTATCTCCGGGAACTTTGCTGCTCCACTGTGGCTGTCCAGCGTCGTGGTTCACTTCGCTCCGCAGCGCAGGCTGGGCTCCTTGTCCCCCGCGCACGGACTGCTATCCGGCAGCACCGTGCCTTCTCTGTCTCCGGCCCAGCGACCTCGAATGGGCTCCCAGTAGCGCTGCGCCTGACCCCGATAAATTGCTCTTCTCTGTTCCACTCTTGGCTTAAAACTGTCTTGTTTGACCGGGGTTGGACTGGGAGCGCTCCTGAGTAGATTACCTTGAAGGGGCGCTATATAAGACTTCTGTAATAATAATAATAATAATAATAATTTGAGTCATTCATTCTCCATTGGCGGCCATCTTTTTTTGGCGCCAAAATTTGACCTTTTCCCGCGGTCCGATTTTTGTAAACTTTTAGTATGTTCATCTCCAGACCTAATGCACCCGAAAATCATCATAAAACGTTTTCTTGCAATTTGTTCAGGGTTCATCACTTTTTTTCATACTTTGACCCTACTAATTAATGTCTTTCGCAGAATTAATAAAAATCTTCACTCTTTCGTCAGTGTACCGCCGTATGAGATGAAAATACCCGACGTCAGAGCCTCATAGGCAACACTATCCACTGGTGCCAGCGCAAACAGGACCTAACAGGCACTTCATAGCAGCCGACCTGCGTGACGCCGAGCGCTAGACTATACTACATAAAGCAATCACTCGCAGACGGTAGAAGACTCGGTATTTTAAATTTAGAAAAATCATACGAATGCAAGAACTTCGTCTACGCTTGATATTGCAATACAATAAATTTATTCTTACTGTGATCTTTCTAGTTTTCGTTGTTCATTCGAATTTCCTGCACTCCTAGCAGACTCTAAGTCATACTAACATATTCACTGTAACAACTTTCGCGAACAAATGGTCCGTCTGAAATATCAGAATGTCTACGAAATGTTTCCAATCTTCTTGTGTTGTTTGTGTTTTTGAGACGTAATGCTTACGGAATAGAGGTAATAGAAGACCTTGGTGCACGGCAACATATTCAGAAAGTCTGATCGACCATAGCGAAGTTCTGGCTGAAGGAACAACCAGGTCAACTTGTTCAGGTAATCGAAATAACTAGGCAGAGATTGCAGGAGGTGCAGAACAGGTGAGCTGACGTAATTCAGGTGGCAGTTGATAATTCAGAGGCGCGTTTACAGAAAACGGGGCCATAGGCGCAAACATTTCTGGGGCCCTTCTGAACTTATAGACTGAAAGTCTGAGACTTTGGTGGTGTTAAACCTACATGTGCAAAAATCCATGATTCCATGAAGTTGAACTTGAAGCCGTTTTTGCGAATGTTATTGACATTGTAATTACAATTAGTTATAGAAACTATTTTCAAGGAATGTGAAGTTATTTGATTTAATGATTTGGCGCTGATATTTACTACAAATAGGCCTATCATCAAAAGATGGCGCACCAAAGGTAAGTCGATACTGAAATCAATGGGCGAATAAGTCTATCAAATGAGATTTAAATTCAAATGAAGAGCAGAAGTAGAACAACAGCTGAGCCAATCGAGTGAACAGAGATTATGAGAATTGAGCCAAACGACGGTTGTCATGACGACAGATATGTTCATGATGTATTGTATTCATGCTCTTGGCAACAGGATAGCTTATGAAGCTTTTCCGTTGCTGGCACAAGACACAGGCACGTGTCTTGTGCCGGCAACGAAAAAGCTCATTGACACAACAACCGGCCGTTGTAAGTAGACATTAAAGATATCTGCAGATTGAGTTTCTTTAATTTCAGGCCACCGTAAAAAGAAAAAGAGAGAGCAACAGATGCAGTTTTGGTAGTTTGTACGATAGATCAGATGCTGTAGTAATGCTGTCGATTGGCCTTTCAGCGTTTATAACCTTGACCAATAATTTGTAAAGTCTATAATACCCCGACAGCATTGAAATATTGGCATATGAGCTCCATATGTCTTAGATGAAAGTGGCAGATCCGCAACGGCCAACGATTTTAGGGCGTTTCAAATATATGTTCATATTTTTTTTAGTTTAGAAGGCAACATATGCGTTTAGGCGACTGGGATTGACGAGCCGACACGACCAATTCAGCTACAACATAGAACCTAATAAAGAAAGAGCATCGGCCTAAGAAAAAGTATCTTTCAACTGAATCCGCGAGTTGAATAGCTGAGCTTGTGCTACATTGTATGCAGACTACATGCACGAAGCTAATCACTTAGAGCCATTTCTCGCTTCATCTTGCTCAGAATGGGCGATTGTGTTGACGAGTCTTACTGCGAGCATACCAGCAACAGGTATTAACTTTTGTCGAGTTCTTAATTGTTTTGAGATAGTCTTATAAATTATATTATGGAATGTAAGTGGCTTATACAATAGAATACAAATGCAATTTGATAATGCCATCTTTGCAAATTACAGACGTCCACATAGAAGCCGGGCAGTTTAAGAGCCATAAGTAGACTGGATGAGGTAAGTTTTCAGCTTAGAGCGAAAGACCATCTCGCTAACAGAGTTGTGAACATCAGGAGGTACAGAATTTCAGACGCAGGGATCGGCAACTGTGAATGAACGCCGACCAAAGACAAATCGTGTACCGGTACTAAGAACAACATTCTTTCCAACAGATGTTGATCGAAGAAAGGAGCGACCTTTAAACAAAGTTGCAGGATGTGACCATGGAAAATAAGTAGGATGACAGATGATTTTTTCGTTCTTTGTATATGAGAAATGCCAGCTTGAAGCGGATACGCTAACATACAGGAATCCAGTGTAGAAAAACGACGAGCAGGTGTGATATGGCCTATAAACATGTTACCACGTAGTTTAGTCTTTAAGGTATAGCTTACACAATCAATATAACAATTTCAGTATGCTCAACTGCGGACTGAACTGCACTTTGTATGTTGTGGCGGAATAAATACACGGTTGAGGTGCAGATCACAGCACCATGCATACAAACATATTAATAATTGGTGACCCTGTCCTGTAGGAATAAAGATGGAAGAAAGCATTTTTAGTAGAGAGAGGCAGAGAAAGCAGTAAACCCAATCTCAGAAAGCTGTTGACTTAGCAAACAGCCTCAGCGAAAACAGCAGTGCGGTCGGTCACACGGGACTAGAGACAACGAGCATAAATTCTTAAATAACAGGGGTTGACCTCCTGCGGTTCTTCTAAGCAAATCTAAATCATGTAGCCTTGGCAGACAACACAACAGCAAAGTCTCGTCAGACCAAAACCAAAGGTATACGGATTATCGCACATAGGACGATCATTCTTAGGACGATCGCTCATAGGACTATTGCTCATAGGACGATCGCTCATAGGACTATTGCTCATAGGACGATCGCTCATAGGACTATTGCTCATAGGGACGATCACTCATAGGGCCTTTCGCTCATATGCCGGGATCAATTATAGCAAATAGTAAAGTTTGTTTTTACCGTTTGTTGTTATTTTTCTTACATTATTTATTGTTACTGTATATAAGTTGCTGAATTTCATTGGAAGTCACTTATTGTTTTCCTATATGATATGTGCAATTTAATAATAAAAGTATTTGTCCAAAACGGATGAATGTTCTTACTTAGATATGCAAATAGTTCATAAAAAATGGGTAAGTTACATGAAATCAGTTGGAGCAGTTGATTAGTTGATTGCTTTTATAATTGCTAGCCAAATGAAAGATAATAATATTCCTCGCGTCCCTACTTTGATGGGCAGGTATTATTTTAACAACATAGGCCTAGAGTATGAGCGATAGTCCTATGAGCGATCGTCCCTATGAGCGATTGTCCCTATGAGCGATAGTTCTATGAGCGATCGTCCCTGTGAGCGATCGTCCCTATGATCGATCGTCCCTGTGAGCGATCGTCCCTGTGAGCGATCGTCCTTGTGAGCGATCGTCCTAGAACCAATGAGAACATAAAGTTAGTAAGCGAGAGAACAGTGCTTGGATAACTAGAAGATAAAGTGAAATTGATGGATCAAGGCACTTGCTGTAGAACCGTTTAATAGCTCTCAAAGCTCTGTAAATCTATTACTATATGACATACCAACTGTTCTACAGAATTGCAAGACAGTTTAAAATGTATCATGAAAACCAGTCACAGAAAACCAGAGATAGGTAGCTAAATATAACACGATAGGTGACAATAACTGTCTCTCAATGCGTGTAAGAAGTATTTAACAGCCAAAACCTGACAAATCCAAATTATAAAATAAATCCAAATTATAAAATAAAACTAATGATGCAAATACGCAAAATCAATAAGTCAATGGATATTTGGAGTTTGTTGTGGTTTCTTCACTCAAGTACAGTTTGCCAATCTAGTTGTCCGTCACTCAGGGCCTTGCAGGACAGAATTCGATTATATTCAGCAACTAGGTAGCGACCGTTGGACTCGTCAACACACACTATCCACGGAAGTACGACTGTATCTTCCTCTGCTATCAGATCTCGTTGTTTCTCAAGACAGGAATTCAGCACAAACAGTCGGTTGGTTCCCGTGTCGCAAACAATAATCGATCCATCTTTGTCAACAGCCAAATACGTGGGGCATTTCAATCTGTTTAAAGGGTTTCCATCTTCATCGCCGAATGTCACGAGGATCCTTGTGTCGAAACACTGTCCATCATTTTCATAGAGCGACAGCAAACAAACTCTGCTCTTTGGGTCACCGTAATCGCCATGGCAAACAAGAAATAGTCCGATGTCTAACTTTATGGCATGCCAGGCCTGAAGTATACCTGTGCCAGAAGCCAGGTCTATTCTGCACAGTAATTCTCCATCTGCTGTATATTCGTTCAGCTGAGCCCTACCGTTGATATTCAAAATGATATTTGTATCATTTGCAACAGAGAGACGACCTCCACCATCCAGTGTTTTCCAGTTCTTAACTACTTTTCCAATGTACGGATCTATTCTCAAGATTTCGCAGGACGTTCGTCTATAACTCCAGTCAAAAGAGTAGAGACATTTGTAGACGTTGCAAGACACTATGTGTTCGGGATTTGTTAATCCACTGACTATAAGTCTACGATTGCAGTTGAACGTCGTCGAGTCATAAACTGCGATCACTGAACTCTGCAGATAAGAGACGCAAACTTCGTTGTTCAGAATCGCCAATCCATAGATGGCTGCGGTTTGGAAACAAATAAAATCATACTAATTATTACCAAGCATAAACTTAAACATTATCTAAACAGCCACTAAAGTATGATAGCAGGTCATGACTTATGGGTGCCCGATTGTCTAGTAGATGGCGTGCTGGAATGTTAACCGGGAGGTGAGGGTTCAAATCCCCGCCAGGGCCCAGATTGCAGCTTCACATGCATGCGCCCCTAGCCAACTCAGCTTGGAATGAGTGCACTGATTGTATACTGTCGGTGGGAAGATCAGTCGGCGAGGGAGAGGACTAGCCATCAGTCTCAAGAGAATTATATGAGATCATATTTAGACGAAGAAGACAAAGGGGTTATTTTTAGGTTGAGAGAAGGCTGTCAGAAAAGTGGACTGTCGTAACAGGCATGAATGCTATTGGTTACTACAGGCCTACATAGAGACACACAGAGACTAAAGACATTCGTTCACTAGAGACTCGCTACACTTGGTTCTAGTGTCGCTATTTGCTAAAGTGTAGTCTTGTAATATAAAGCATATAATTTATCAGCAGTATATAGTGTGTAAAATAATGAAGGCGGCAGACTGTAAGCCATGATAAGAGTTCTTGAGGAGATGCCACTTTAGTTTGGAAATGAAACCCTGGAGAGCGATAAAGAAAGGGGCTTGAGATAGATTGTGCTAAAAAAATGACTGGAGAGGTAAAGTAACGAAGCATTTGCTGGAATTAGGTTTCAGATTAGGTAGAAAACAGACAGGATTGCTGTGCATATTGAGTATTTAAGAAGTAAGTAGTTTATTCGCCATCAAATTAAGCAATTACAGTAACAACACATACAAATAGAGTTGCAAGTTACCGGAGAAGTCATCTCGCCGGTCGCCCAAATAATACAAATCAAATCATATGCCCATTATGACACAAAACATCCGGCCTATACAAACAACACTTTCTAATATCAATCACAGTACTAACAATCATCATTGCTAACAAACCACTAAGTCTCATGATTCTTATATTAGTTCTAGGACGATCGCTCATAGGACGGTCGCTCATAGGACTATCGCTCATAGGACGGTCGCTCATAGGACTATCGCTCATATGGACTATCGCTCATAGGACAATCGCTCGTACGGAAAAAAAACATACATATAAGCATAAAATTAGGGACGCAAGCAATTAACTTCCTATTAACTAGTAGATAGTTTTGAAGTATAGGCATATCAAAGTAGGGACATTTCATAAATATTTGTCAAGTCATTTGGAACATTTGATAAGTTTTATAATTGGTAGTCAATTAGAAGTTTATTTAGTAATTGCTAGCTAATTGGAAGCTAATTGCTAGCTAATTGGAAATTTATTTAATAATTGCTAGCTAATTGAAAGTCTATTACTCGCGTCCTACTTTACGATAACACTGACATTCTTACGTAGGCCCCATTTAAGTGGATCACTCTCTTAGCGTAGTGGTTTTCTTTCTGAGCGCAATGAACAATCTTCTAGAGTTTTTATGTATAATTTGCATTTACAATCGCATTAAAATGGATCCATAAACTATGGTCTCAGATTATTATCGATAACTGTACTTTTCTGTGGTCATATGAGCGATAATCCTACGAGCGATAGTCCCTATGAGCGATCGTCCCTATGAACGATCGTCCCTGTGAGCGATAGTCCTATGAGCGATAGTCCTATGAGCGACCGTCCTATGAGCGATCGTCCTATGAGCGATATTCCGTACACCCTTTATACTAACTGTAGCCTGTATCCAGGCACTGTCTACAATACTCAGGGAATCAATCAAATACAATTTCAACATACTTAAAAATCTTCGATGTGAAGTTATGTTGCTAATATTACTTGAAGTTCATGCCACCATTTGGCCTCGCAGTAACGAATTGTCTTCAGTCCTTTAGTAGGTGTCCAGTAGCGGTTTAACATCACAGCGGCGGGAAGCCAGTGCATCCAAGCCTTCTCGTGGCCAACTAGCCTTTATAAACAGATCGGCTTTAAAGCTGTGCCTTTGAATATCATTGCTTAGAACTCTCTCAGCCCTAAGTCCATCAAAGAAGTTATGGTGGCTTTAAAAATGAAGGCCGGCCGAGCCGCCTCCCACGAGGCCGGCCCAAACCATTCGGGTCATTTTTTCAATTTAAATAAATGAATAGGTTGTGGTATACATAAAACATAATGTTAGGGCAAAACTTTTGCAAATGGCTTATGATAGGCAAAAAAGATCTCTGCCCTCGTAGATGCATTGGGGAGTATTGTTTCAAACATTTAGCACAGCTGCGAAATGGTTATGAGACAAGACCGTGCGCTAAATGTGGAAGGGGCATCAAAAACCACTTAGGTGAGTGTATGAAGTGTGGGTATTATGCTATACAATCAAGAATACGACGTGGTGGGTTAGTCCGTGAATTTAATAAAGAATGGAAGCGACTATCAAATATATCAGTAGAATAAAAAAATTATCATTTGAACAAACGACATAGTTATTGTATTGAGTTAATACAGATGAGCAAGCGTCAATGGAATATCAGTAAACAAAATTTCATTTTAAACAAACGACATAATTATTGTATTAAGAAAAAGTTTGCCACAGTAGTATAAAATAATTTATAACTATGGCATTGTCTACGAATGAAAAAATTGAACAATTGTTGGGTGAGTTTACTGGTCCTCCAGCTCTTCGAGCTGTTCTACAGAATATCTTAGACGAACCTATCCCAGATGCAGTCAAAAGGCGCTTACTACAGCCACTGCTTCCAAGGCCAATTCCGCCAGTGCGCAAGCATAGAGGGGCAAAACGTAAGGCCCTTCTGGCACAATTCGACCCACTCCTAATTAAGAAGGATAGAGGTGGACCACCACCCTTTCTAGTACACAAAGAGCTCGCCAATCAGCTTCTGAGAGACTTCCGTGCAGAAGTACCTCTTAACCACAGGCTGGAAGGAGATGCGTTGGCTTTCTTGAGTGCAATGGAGCAGAATATTGAGGCGCAACTCAACGAAGAGCTGTTGAAACAAGACGGTCTGAAATACTCGCAAGTGTTGACTGTTGAGTTGGAAAAGTTTGCGCCAACTGTTGATAATGTGTATGATGGCAACGCGGCTCCTGGTACTATTACCAACACGGCTTACTTTCGAAGCAAAGCAGAACCAGTTACCAATGCGGGGAAAATCCAGGGGGTTATACGGAAGGCCAAGGCCGAAGTACTAAAACTCCTCGAAGAGTACACCAATGAGGGGTCGGGGTGGAGAGTGAAGCGGGTCGTGGCGCTAGACCTCAGTTTTGCAAGATATAAGCCTTTCCGAGGTAAGAGCTACTTTCCCACACCAAAGTACATCCCCCCTCGCACGGTTATTAATGTCAAGAATGAAGATAACCGCTGCTTCGCGTGGGCCATACTAAGCGCAATGTACCCAGCAGATCAAAATCCGAATCGCCCCAATAAATATCAGGCCCACCTTCAGGAGCTAAACTTTGACGGTATAGAATTTCCAGTGAAGGTCACTGATATCGGTAAGTTCGAACGTCAGAACCCTATGGTATCCGTATCGGTCTTCGGGTGGGATAAAGCTTTGTATCCAATCCATGTCTCAACCGAGACTAGAGTTCACAATATTGATCTTCTACTGTTAGCCAGCGATGTAAATGAAAATTTTCCTTTACAGAATTATCACTATGTCTGGATCAAGGATCTATCCCGCATGGTTTATAAAAACAGCAAATTTCAAGGACGAAAGCATCCATGTCGTCGCTGCCTACACGTATTCTGTAGACAAGACTTGCTGGATGCCCATATCAAAGATTGTCAGGGCATTAGTAAGAAGCCTCAGCGGATTGAGATGCCAAAAGAGGATGAAAATATCCTCAAATTCCAGAACCATCGCAAACAGATGCGAGCCCCGTATATCGTTTACGCAGACTTCGAGGCTCTAAACATACCAATCGAAGGTGCAGTCATGAACCCCAACGAGAGCAACACTAGACAGATAGCTGAGCAGAAACCATGTAGTTTTTGTTATATAGTAGTTCGATCGATGCGACGGTCGCACGAAGAAGCCGGTGCTGTATCGTGGAGAGAACGCCGTGCAAGAGTTCCTACAACGACTACAAGGCGAGCTGGCCTCTATCAAACAAAGGCTTGCCACCCCAGCTAAGATGGTTATGTCAGCGGCCGATCGCCAATCATTCCGCGAGGCTACTGAATGTCATATCTGCGGAGAAGCGCTCGAAGCGGATAGAGTTCGCGACCACTGTCATATTATCGGTAAATATCGAGATGCCGCTCATAACGCCTGCAACCTCAAACTTCGAATATATCCAGATAAGTGTAAGGTACCGGTGGTCTTCCACAATCTGCGAGGTTACGACAGCCACCTCATAATGCAAGCGATAGGTAGCTGTGAGGCCGCACAGGATGAGGAAACTGAAATTAACTGTATTCCAAACAACATTCAACATAGGACAACCACAGTTCATCGACAGCCTCCAGTTTCTAAACAGCTCGTTGGATAAATTATCAGGAAATCTGTCGCTAGAGGATTTGAAAGTGACAACGGCATATATAAAGGAAAATTTCGTTCATGATGATAGGACAAAACTAGATCTGTTGAGACGAAAGGGCGTATATTGTTACGAATACATCCACGATTACCACCGCTTCGAAGAAGATCGACTTCCACCCAAAGAAGCGTTCCACAGCAAGCTCACACGAGAGAACATTTCCGAGGAGGATTATCAACACGCCCAACGAGTATGGAATGAATTCGATTGTAAAACTATGGGTGACTATCACGACTTGTATCTCCGTACGGATGTACTTCTACTAGCGGATGTCTTCGAGACCTTCAGAGACACATCGATGAAGCACTATAGTCTGGATCCGGCAAACTACTTCAGCCTACCAGGAATGGCCTGGGACGCTTTGCAGAAAAAGACGAAGATCGAACTCGAACTTTTAACCGATATAGACATGCATTTGTTCGTAGAGAAAGGTCTCAGAGGTGGAATCTCGATGGTATCTAAGCGCTTCGCAAAAGCCAACAACCCGCAATGCCCAGATCACGATACCACGAAGCCAGAAAACTGGATCATGTATCTCGACGCTAATAACCTCTACGGTTGGGCGATGCAACAGCCATTACCAGTTGGAGGATTTAGCTGGGAAAGTTCAACTCTCGACGAAGTGTTGGAAACTCCAGACGACGCGCCTGAAGGCTTCCTGCTCGAAGTCGATCTCGGGTACCCGGAGCACCTCCACGAATCACATAGCGACTATCCTTTAGCACCGGAGACCCTGACAGTCCAAGAGGAGTGGTTGAGCGACTATCAGAATGTGCTTATGAACGAGTTGGGAGGCAAGTTCACAAAGCATGTGAAGTTAGTACCAAGCCTACGACCTAAGGAGCGGTATGTGGTCCATTATAGAAATCTCAAACTCTACCACTCGTTGGGCCTACGAGTTTCTAAATTTCATCGTGTCATTAAGTTTAGACAGGAGGCATGGATGGCTCCATATATCGAGATGAATACGAAATTGAGAGCGAAGGCAACGTCAGAATTTGAAAAAGACTTCTTCAAACTGGCTAATAATGCAGTTTTCGGAAAAACCATGGAAAATCTTAGAAAAAGAATCAGGGTCAACCTGGTACCGACCTCAAAAGTTGACAAACTTCGTAAACTAACTGCCGACCCGGCCTACATATCACACAAAATCTTCAACGACCAACTCGCCGCGATTCACAGTTTGAAGAGCAAGCTCAAGTTAAACAGACCTGTATATGTCGGCCAGGCTGTCCTCGACCTCAGCATCTGATGTACGACTTCTGGTACAACGATGTGAAAAACGAGTACGGCAACAATGCTCAACTCTTATACACAGACACTGACAGCCTGTTATTTCAGGTGGAAACTCCGAACGCCTATGCCGATATGCGGAACAAAAAACACCTATACGACTTTAGTGAGTTTCCTAGAGACAGCCCGTACTACGACGTCGAGAACAAGAAAGTCGTGGGCAAGTTCAAGGATGAATGTAACGGAGTGGCCATCGCTGAATTCGTAGGATTGCGTCCGAAGATGTACTCGATCTTAAAATCCGGCGGTTCAGAGATCAGGAAAGCAAAAGGCGTTCAGAGAGCAGTTGTGAAGAAGGATCTGCACCACGAGCTATACAAGGAAAGCCTGTTCGAAAGAGAAGAGATGCGGCACACACAAGTCGTGATTAGAAGCCACGACCACCAGATCGAAGTGTACGAGCAGAATAAGATCAGCCTCTCTCCATTAGACACAAAAAAGTGGATTTCTCCGGACGGGATAACAACGCTGGCATACGGGCACTACAAAATCAACGACGGTTAATTATTGTTTCGGGTGGTAACTCAGTGCCCATAGGAACCAGAAGCAGCTCCTCACGTACAAACCCGCGGGCAGGACCACCCACCAGATGGTACAAAGCCGGCTGACCAGCCTGCCGAACAACATCCAAAATAGCGTGGATGGTGAGCGACCAGTTAGGATCGGTGGCTCGTTTGCTACCACCCTCGAGTTCGCCGGGAGCGTACATGTATCGGACGAGCACGTCGTGTCCGAGAACAGGCTCATCCATTCCCCACAAACGAGTTTTAGTTTGTGAATGAGAGGGCTTCTGTGTCACTTTAGCAGCTTTCATCGCTTCAACCGGCTTCAAGTCGAGCAAACGCGTCGGCTCATGGTTTAGTGCAGCTACAACTTCGGGCAACCGGCGAACCCATTCCACCGACCGTTCGGATGACCCCCTTGCAGCCAGGAGCAATTCCTGAGCGTACTGGGCACCGAAAAGTCGCTCAGCTAGAGTACGGTTAAAGCGTTCAACGATGCCCTGTTGGCGATGATTTCCGGCCTCTCCGCGTCTTACAAGAACGTCGTGCTTCGCCAGCAACGGTGTAAAATCACCCATAAATTCGCGGCCAGGGTCGACCTGAAGAAGTCGAGGCCAAGTCAATGGACCCCTCTTATAGATCCGGCTTAAAGCGGCGGCGACTTCGGTCGCACTTTTGTTGATCAACGGTTCAGTTTCTTTGTATCGTGAAGCAACATCAACAACAGTGAGAGCGTATTTATAAGTCTTTCGACCTACTTTATCGTGAGGTAAAAACAAGAGATCGGCTTGGTGTACGGCGTTTGGGCGATTTTCCTCGAACTTTGGACGCGGTATGCGGCGTGGAACGGGTAAATAAATCTGCCACACCGCTTGTTTCTTCAACCAATCACGAGCCTCGGCCTCGGAAACTTTGGCGGCTACGGCTAGCTTTTTCACCGCAGCCTTACCTCGCCAGTAACCTCTAGGGCTGTAATAGATAGTTGAAAGGTGCTTAGACATTTCAGTAAAACTATATATTTCAAACAGGTAAACACAAGCATAAATGATTTTTCATTTACATTTTCCGTGCCGTCCTTTTATTCCAAAACCCATCCCCAGCCTCGACTTCGCTGACATAATGCCCGATACGAGCCGGGCATCTTTCTTCTCATAATCCGGAGTTTCATCGGTGAGTGCGATCTTCGACGCGGCTGCAGCGAGGATGTCATCTGCGTGGTTACGCCCCGGAGTATCTTTATGAACTGCGTAAGCCACATCGTGGTGGAGGCACGCACGGTCGAGCTGATTAACACCGTGATAGCGCTGTGACAGCCGTTTATCGAGTTTTGTGAATGGTCCACAGTAAGAGTACTTTCCCGTATTCTGAAAAGAACCTCCCGGATTATCTTCCGAAGACATACCGGGTGGAAGGCTCATATACATCTCAGGCAGAGGAAGAGAGTTGAGGGCCCTATTCAGTAGAGAACCACCAGTCTTTCGCGCTTTCGAAGGCAAAATCTGGCTCTTCTTTGCACCGCAGATGGCACAGGTTCCTTTCTTGGCTGGCCGACCGTTTCGTAACTCGACGATTGTTTCATTTGAAGTCTCAGTATGTTTCTTACATCGTAGGCAATACATTGTTTTCGTTGAATACAATCATAACTCGTTGTCTCTATATGGAAATAACAAATTTCGATCTCGAAGCCGACGATGGGAAAAAACACCACCATTGGTTGTTGCCATCCAGCATACGGTGCATAATCTGTGGGCCTAGCGGATGTGGAAAAACAAACTTACTGCTCAACCTCCTTCTCAAAAAGGGGTATCTACGTTTTGATCGGCTATACCTCTACTCAAAGTCTCTGGCACAGGAAAAATATCAGTTTCTTCGGGACTGGATCACAGAACTCGAAAAAGTTGCCGGGAAGGAAGTGGCTTCCTTTCACTCTTGCTCAGATGAAATAGTTCCAGTTGAATCATTAAATAAGAATGCCAGAAGCCTTCTAGTTTTCGATGACGTCATGCTTGAAAAACAGTCGCCCATCGAAAGGTATTTCACTATGGGTCGACACGGTGGCGCGGACTGCTTCTACTCAACTCAAAATTACTTCCGCATTCCCAAGCAAGCGATCCGTGACAATGCTAATCTTATCGTCCTCTTCAACAAAGACAGTAAAAATTTACGAGCCATTCACGATACGTTCGTAGGCGGCGACATGTCTTTCGATGAGCTCCGTACGTTCTTCAGCGAGTGTGCTGCCCAGCCATATGGATTCGCAGTCATAGATTTGACGTCCAAGGTGTACGATGGAAAATATCGCTGCGGGTTCGATCGCTTCTATAAGCCCAAGGCAAGTATTTAAAGACACAATATAGGCAACATATAGTCGACATACAACCGCGATGTGGCAGAAGGCAAGTATTTAAAGACACAATATAGGCAACATATAGTCGACATACAACCACGATGTGGACAAAAGTTTCGCCTAAACAGGAGCGAGACGCGTTGACTCAGGATTATTTAGCTCGCAGAAATCGATTGAGACAGCGTTTCGTGGATGAGAAGCTCGGTGAAGCCATTCTTCAGTACGATGCTGCAAAGCTTTTCAAACCAATAGCCACAGCCACAGCTGAATCCCAGGCGGCTACGTCTAAGGAGCTGCAGAAAGTCACCAGCGCTTTACAGGATTTGCCGGCGCAGATTTCAGAGTCTGCTAATTATAACCCGATAGCAGCTTTGTTCGGTGATTCCGTGGGAGCAGTTGCTCCAACGGCTGCTCCAGCCCTTCCAGCGCTTCCAGCACCCCGAATCCCCCCCGCATTGTTAGTAGATCCAAACAAATATCTCAACGTCGCGGCAATCACACGGCATGGGTTTAAACCTCCGAGCGAGCTCGATTTAGCCGACATTGCAGGTGCTGAAAAGATAATCGGTGAGGTAAATCACTATAATCGCCACACCCTGGGCAAAGAGAAAAGGAAAGCCAATAAGCAAGGAGACGAAGAAAAGGTAGATGAGGTGACTGCAGATATCGAAGCCCTAAGGGAATATAAAAAGCGAATCCATACACTGCTAGCGGGCCACAGCCTCATCAAAAAGGGAAAGGGTTTCAGTGTCCCAGCCGTTCCTCTTAAATTACAAGGTAGCGCCTTGGGTGAGCTCTCCGTCGACCCCGTCGCGCTGTCTGCTGGTAGACTAAGAGTGTTTAAAGGTGGGAACCTCGTGCTCGAAGCTCCTGCCGATGAGTCATTGTTCAGCCTGTTAACGAAACGCTTCGTTAAGACTAAGCAATATTCGCCTCAGGCAATTGAAACTTTCAAAAAGCTCGTACAGATGTCTGGTCTACCTATTCATGGCCGGAAAAGTAAAAAGTTCCAGCTGATTCGAGGCGGCGCGGTGCAATTTTACAACGATCCAAACGCCCTGGTTGAGAGGTTACAGCTTTTGGTGGCCTCTAGGGCCGCGGGAAACACAGGTCTAGGCAACGAAATCTCCGCCATTCTTGACGAGTTACTGCGTTCTGGTGCGATCTCCAAAGAGCTGGCACTCGAATTGAATAGAAACATGCTCATAAAATAAAGTACACAAGATGGAACGCTCGGAGAAACTACTCGAAGAAATTCGAGAACTTTTGCAGCCTAAGGAGAATTTTAGTATAGTTGTTTCCTCAGATACTACAGGGTGGACCACGGCTTTCTCACCACCGCTGTACCTGGATCCAAAAAGACGCTTTGAGCTTGCTTTGGTCAATCTTGAAACTTATAATTCTATTCCGAACATTGAGAGCTCAAATAACAAGTTCGTCTACAGCTCCACCAATGGACAGACGTGGAAGACGATCATTTTGCCCGACGGAAGCTACGAGATCGCACAGATTAATGATGAAATCAGCCGGCAGTTAGAAAAGCAAAATCCGCCGCCGACAGGTGTTGTTCAACTCGGCTTTAATTCTCCTATTACTATAGGAGCTAACGCATCCACCTTACGCGCCTTCGTAAAGATAACGAATGCCCTTTATAATTATAGTAAATATGGCTCAATCTACCATCAGGCAAACGCTCGGTTTTAACCCTCAGAGACTTGGTCATGGTTATAAAGAGGGAGAAAATCCAGTCGATATTCTCCGGGTGGACACAATCCTGGTAAATTGTGACATTATCTCTGGATCGTATCGAAATGGTAGCCAGCTGCCAGTAATCTACAGTTTTTTCCCGGATGTGTCGCCGGGCTACAAGGTAATCGAGTCTCCGAAAAATCTGGTGTACCTACCAGTTGCACCGGCTGGTAACGTACAGGGCATTCGTGTGTGGCTGACAGACCAGAATGGTGAACAATTAAACCTCCGCGGTGAGACAGTAACTATAAGGTTTCATATCCGCAGTGCGTAGATTTTCACACTTAAATATTCTCATGTTGGTTCTTGGAATTAAAAAGCGGCGTCGTGTGGTGGGTGGTGGTCTTTTCGACTGGATACCCAAAATCGCGGGCTTCCTTGGCCGTGCAGGCTCCTTCATTTCGGCGAATAGAGGCGCAATCACAAACGTTGCCAAGGTGGTTGGTAATGTCGCGAAAGCTGGGGCCACAACAGCATCTGCCGTCAGGCAAATTGTTGATGCCGTGAAAGCGAGACGCGCTGCAGCGGTGGAAACGCAAATGAAAAATTCATCTGCCGCGCCTGTTGTTCCCGCACCTTTGGAGAAGGCGCTCAGCGACAAGAGCATCGAATACTTAAAACAACTGGCTGTGAGTCCGCCACCCGTTGTTCCGACAATGGCTGACATAAACAGCCGCATTGCTGGATCCGGTTTCAAGACTATAAAGCCGAGTCGTGGTGGTAGAGGTCTGTTTCTCGCAAAATGAAAAAAAAATTTCCGACTAATTCATAAAACGCAAAAAAGTTTAACCTACCACATATGAAATTCATTTGTAACATGATTAATAATTGAAGCTTGAACTTTTTTAACTATAATAATGGCGGCATTTGACGTGCCGAGTGAAATGTTGGACATCGCTTCGGCAGTACCCGATGATAATAGCATCGAATCGTTTGAATACCGCGAGTATGAATCACAAAATCCCGCAGCTATTAACAATGGCCAGGCCATACAGATCGACATCCAGAACCAAGACATTTTCACACAGCCTTCTAAGAGTTACCTTCTTGTGGAGGGCAGGCTTACATCAACTGGCGCGGCTTACATCGCAGACTCGTTGGTGTCATTCATCAACAACGCCATCCCGTACATGTTTTCTCAGATTCGATACCTGGCTAACAACACCGAGATAGAGAATGTCATGTCACCTGGGCAAGCCACGACGATGAAAGGCATGCTGGTATACGGCGATGATTTTTCCAAAGGCGAAGGTTTAAACATGTGTTGGCAGAAGGACACGAGTGCTGCGGCGGCGGCTGCGAATACCGGCTTTGAGGCCCGTCGACAGATGATCGTTGCTAAGCCAGACCCTATTGGCACATTTTCATTCATCGTTCCCTTAAGACATCTATTCGGCTTTTGCGATGATTACCACAAAGTCGTATACGGGATTAAACACTCCTTACTGCTGAGCCGGCAGGGGGATGCAGACGCGATCTTCAAGGAAGCCGCAGCGACCAATGGCCAGATCACGCTGACTAAACTTTCCTGGTTCATGCCGCATATAATACCCGCTTTGGAGTATAAAAGCATGCTTATGAAGCAGATTGAAGCCAAGGTTAAGGTACCTGTAGCATTCCGCGCCATGCAATGCGACAACATTGCGACTTTTTCCTGGCGTTTGAGTGTTAAGTCGGGCACGGAAAAGCCACGCTGGATTCTTGTTGCTTTTCAGACTGGAAAGAATGCACATCAAGGCCAGAATCCGGCACTCTTTGACCATGCACAGGTTCGCAACATATTCGCTTTGCTCAACACCGATCGCTACCCAGTGGTTGACATGAATCTCGACTTCACCAAGAGGACAACTTCTCGCGCTTACAAGGCCCTACGTGACTTCAAGGAGGAATATTGCGGTATAGACGCGCGTGAGTCGTCATGCCAATTGACACCAATCGAATTTGTAGATTTGTTTCCAATCTTCGTCCTGGACGTGCGCAGGCAATCTGAACGACTTAAAACCTCTGTACAGGACATACAAATCAAGGTGGACTTTAACGCCGTGGTACCAAATAATACGACAGCCTATGCCGTCTTGATCAGCGACCGACTCCTGAATTTTGAATCGGATGGCAGCAAATTCAACGTCGTTTACTAGAAATCGTTTTTTCACATTTAGATACAAGGCCCTCTTTTGATATATTTTTTGCAAAAATGAAAACTGAATACGTTGCGTTCGGCCTTTCACTGACCGAAGGGCAAAAGCAAACATTGGCTAAAGCTGCGCGCGATGGCACTGGTGCCACGATTCGACTCACTCATGACCAGCTTCGTGGAGACGATAAGCTCGCGCTTACGAAGGTTCAAGCCGCACGAATCGCGAAGAAGATTACCTCAGGCGTTGGCATGGAGCTGAGATTCACCAAAACGCAATTGAAAATGATGACAAAATCGGGCGGATTTCTTCCACTACTGGCTCTCCTCCCACTACTTTTTGGTGGGTTATCCGCGGCGGGTGGCATTGCCGCTGGGGTGACAGAGGCCGTGCACAACAAACAGGCCAGCGACGCCGCACTGGCGGAGGCGGAGCGTCACAATCGCGCACTCGAAGCGCGGGGGTCCGGTTTATATCTCGGGCGCCAGACTTATGGTGGTTGCTGTTCAATGTGCAAAGGATCCGGGCTCTACTACATCGGGCAAAAAAACTAAAACCTCTTAGCAACTTTGATATAGAGAAAGTTGCCAGGGCGCTGCCAGATTTCCGCGGTGTTTTCATGCGAGATGGTCTGCCCGCCGTGGCTAGTGAGAAGGAGTGTGGAGTTGTTAATTTAGATTCCGGTTCTGGCGATGGTACTCACTGGGTCGCCTATTGGATAGATGGACCTACACCAGTCTATTTTGATAGTCATGGGCTGGATCCACCTCTCGAAATTTCTCGATATTTAAACCGTTCCATAAGAACCTAGACATTTCAGCTGCAGGGGCCTGATGATGTGGTATGTGGTCATCTCTGTCTACTCGTGCTAAGAGAGCTCGCTGCCGGAAAGAATTTTGAAGATATCGTGCTTGACTTATGTTAGACTTCCGTCACCCTTTTTTGTATAAAAAATGCCGGTTGATAAATTTGGAAGAGACGGTGGAGGTGGGTTGGGAGGGGGGCAGATAAGCGCCGCTGGGCTCGTCCACAAGGCGGGTGACACAATGCTGGGAATTCTGTCGGCTGGGGGATTTCGGTTGACAAACGTGGGGACGCCCACGATGGAAACGGACGCCGCAACAAAGGCTTATGCAGACATCGTAGATCAGGACAACTTACAACTCACCGGTGGAACGATGTCTGGCATTCTAAAAATGGGCGGTCATAAATTGACTGGTTTGTCCACGGACACTCCGGGATCTGACAGTGAAGACGAGGGTTGGGACGAATTGGTGGGAGAGTCCGACGCTGCGAGTTGGAAACAAATAACAGAGTACGCGAAAGAGCGGGCGCACCAAGCTGAGTTGTATGCAGAAGGCTTAAGCTCCGAGGCAACTGGTCTCGTTAGACGTTACGCAGACGATAAGGACACTCTGCTGGACACTGCAGTCAGGCTGTACGCGGACCAGAAGCCAGCCGCAGCCGAGAACCATGCAGACCAGAAGCTTGTCGATGCCAAGCAGTACACGGACGAGAAGAACGAGGTGCTGAGAGATTCCGTTAGGCAGTATGCGGACGAAAAGGACGTTATTGTTAAAAGTTACGTCAACGAGCAAGATGTAATCGTCAAGAACGCGTGTGTGCTGAAATCTGGCAGTGTAATGACTGGAAGTTTAGTTATGGGTGGTCACCGAGTGACTGGACTTCCAAGAGGGATTCCAGGATCCGATAGCGATGCTGCGAGTTTGAAACAAGTGGCACACCTGATCAACAATGCCACTACAAATAAAGAAACGACTCCCGAGGAACCGTTCCACATAACCAATAAGAGTTACGTTGATTTCCAAGATACGGCAGTCAGGACATATACAGATCAAAAGGCGGCCGCTGCCAGGGAGTACGCGGACCAGAAAGCTGAAGCTGCTAAAACTTACGCCAACGCGCAAGATGTTATCGCCAGGAGCGCTTGCGTGCTTAAAGTTGGCAACGCAATGACTGGAAATTTAGCTATGGGCGGTAAGAGAGTGACTGGGCTTTACACTGGGGCCTCAACATCTAATAGCGACGCGGCGAGCATCGGGCAGGTGATGAGGATCGTAACCGGCAAAATGACTAAGTTAAATAAAATACCGACGGAGCCTTTGAACGTGGCCAATAAACAATATGTTGACAATCAGGCTCTTGTTATTAAAAGGTATACAGACAGTAAAGAGACCGCTGTAATACAGTACGTGAATAACCTCAAGTTTCTTAACCATACAGGTCATATTCCACCACTGTCCAGAGACTCTTCCGAAACTGGTTTCATTGCCTCAGCCAACGAATCCATCCCCACCAACCCGCCTCATATGGCATTCAACTCGGGTGTGAGAGGTGAGTGGAAGACAGCGTCCACATCGAGAGTTGGTACTACGGGGACTTGGTTACAGATTGAATTCCCGACGCCTGTGCGAATATGGAAGGCTAGTCTGGCTGGGGGATCTAGTCCTACTGCACCACGTATCACGTCCTGGATATTATATGGGATTAAACCCCCTATCGATGCTACCGATGTAGCAATTAGATACGGTGATCTCATAACCTCCAATGTCACTTTGACTAATTCTGCACAAGAGTTCGCCTTCAATGCTAACGTTCTATTCAGAGCCGCCAGGCTGGTAGTCTTGGCCACCAGTCCAACACAAGGTACTTTTGGAATATCCCACTTTCAGATCTACACATATGTTAAAGTTGGAGACACATAAGACTTAATAATGGCCGACTCACACTACAAGATTCGTGGTTATCTCCGACAAAAAGGAGAAACAAATATGCACAAGTACAACCTCGATGATTTGGTTGGACTAACCAACTGGGGATATACTATCCCTAAGCCCACCGCAGATATGTTAGACGCGGTTCCCCAAATTCACATCGATTTTGTATCGGACGATTACCACAGCCGCGATATTTACACAGCGACCAAAACTGTGACTCTAAGTTCGTGGCAAACGCTTCCATTGACCGCGGCACGTTATCCATGTATTACGTTGCAAATTAATAATGAGACGGTCTCATTAGACCGCGGATTCTGGAGGCTTACAATGTTTGGTGTTAGTACCGGTGATGCGTCAGTACGCGTTATTACAGCCGCGGGTAGCATCGATCGTACAGTCGACATTCTAAGTGGACAATTTGATGCATCTAGAGCAATATCCATTCCAGGACAAACAAGTTTCAGAATTGAAGGAAAAAAGAGAGGTGTTGAAAGTACTTCAACTATTGAGTTAAACGTAACGTTACTGATAGAGCAACTATAAAAAAGTATGTCTTTGTACCCAACGCTTATGGAGTCAACAATTTCGTCAGACACGACGTCGCAAACATTTCGTCTGCAGAAGATTGGCGAAATAGAAGCCTTCCTGAGGTCTGAGGCGATAAGTCGAGGACAACTGTGCAAAAAGTATAAGAGGGTTGTAGATGTGGCTAATGGGGCCTCGGCCGGCCTTGCTCTAGTTAGTCTTGGAACTGGGGTGGGTGGGGCAGCTATGTTAGCCACTGGTATTTCTTTTATTCCTGGTATTGTTCTGGAGAGTTTGGCCATAGCGACGAGTTTTCTGGATATTATTGGAAATGTTGTTAGTAGAAGTTTTGTTGCTAAAGCTTCAAAACACGACGAAATTTGTATTTTGGCGGAGAGTAAGCTAAACACTGTTCATGACCAATGTTCTAAGGCATTGGAAGACACGGCTATTAGCGATGAAGAGCATAAGCTTATTCTGGGAGAGGAGGAGAAATATAGAACGATGAAACGTGATATACAAAACAAGAATGGAAAAAAAGAGTTGCCGAGTCAAAGCAAAGACCAGATGGTGGCAGAACTAATAAAGAAACTAACCAGCGCTGGGACTTCCCCGCGAACCTCAACATAAAAGTTTTCATCCAAGGTGGTTGGAGCAGTGAGTCTGTAATTCCTAGCGCACCACCAGCATATTATTAGTGTGGGTTATAAGTTTTCTGAGACGTCCAAACGATACTACAGTGGAAGGCTTAATAATTCAAAATTATTACGAAATGTGAGGACCCTGCGCCATTAAAGCCTACGGACCGTGTTAGCCCGAGGTTTGAAAGCTCTACAATGTTATAAGCCGCTTTCCGGAAGCAGAACGCTTTCTGGCGAGGTCAAGGTCAAGGTCGAGGTCAAGGTCAAGGTCAAGTTCAAGGTCAAGGTCAAGGTCAAGTTCAAGGTCAAGGTCAAGGTCAAGTACCCTTAGTTGGTGATGTGTTTGATATGACTCGAGAACCCTATGCGTCTTTTAATGCGGGGCTTCAAAATTCGAAAAAGTTTATAGGGGGGTCAAAATTTCGCAGAGGTGCCAATGCGTTACCACACCGTAGGGGTTAAAATTTCCCAGAGATCCCAACGCGTTACACACCCGTATTATGCTGTGAACGACCGATCGATGTACTACGATTGGCCTTTTTCTGTTACGTGCTTTAAACGAATGCGAAAAAGCAGGTTGGTTAACCTATATATTGACCGACTGACATGATTATTTCTTGAAAATAGGTGAAATTTTAACGCTTTGCATTCCCAAATGCCCATGCCTGTGTATTAAAATGTATGGAAGAATTCTGGTATGAGGCCGATCAAGAGTTAAAGCCACATGTATTCGCATCAACACGGCTGGAAAAACCCAAAAAAATTAGGTTATCGAAGGTCCAAAGTCTCGTCTACTGCTGTGAAGTAGTAAACGGGCTTTGAACCCGACGGCGTGGACAATACATTGTTCAACCTTTTACATAAGACCAATTCCAGTTGATATACTTTTCACATAGCAGTCCACATTCCCAGAGGCTGGCCTGTGTTATGATTAATGACTTCCAGTACCTGGGTCATGCGGTGTATCCTATATTTTGGCGCTTATTAATGTGGCCAAGCGTCGTAAACAATAATGCTTCCAAAGTCCACATGGTCCGATTGTATTTAAGTAAATTCTCCTCTTCCTCTTCCATTTTCTTTCTTCTCGTCTGCCTCATACTCTTCCTCCTTCTCTTCTTTGAGACGACGACTATGATTATAATATTAGTGATGCTGATGAGGTTGCTAATTTCTGTGGCTGCTAAAAAGCAGACATTAACGACGATGTCTGCGTCTGCTGAGGTTGTCCTACAAAGCTGATTGATGTGTTTATATACAAGAGGTGTGTGGCTTAAAGAATGCATCAGTGCGTGGCGCAGACTTAGGGCTGAGAGAGTTCTAAGCAATGATATTCAAAGGCACAGCTTTAAAGCCGATCTGTTTATAAAGGCTAGTTGGCCACGAGAAGGCTTGGATGCACTGGCTTCCCGCCGCTGTGATGTTAAACCGCTACTGGACACCTACTCCTTTAGTAGATAAAAATTCAGGTATGCAATTATACTGATTCAGATTACAGACCAGTTAACTTATTTTATTCAACCATCCGATTCATGCCCGACCTATTTAGGTAACTTGTGATTCGTAGGTCTGGGTTCGTGATTACCACCGCAGATGCGGCGATTAAGACTTATTAGTGATCCAATAAGGAATATTCTAAAAGAAGACACTACATATATTATACAACTGAAATGCACGATTCTGTGTAACAGCATCGCGAACAAAAGAAGAATTTGTCACCACTTCAACGAATGCAGAGATCTGATAATCGAAATGTAATTGACAAATAACACCTGTTTAATCGATATTGAAACAGGAATAAATTTATTTACCTGGCTGCGATTGTTTCAGAAGTTTCCTTCTGACATCCTCATCCTTTTCCATTAGCTGTTTTAATTCCATCACAGATTCATGCGATCGACCTGCTTCTGGAATTAGCAAAATGAAGATTATAAATAAGTTAGCAAGTAACGCTCAATTCAGAACACGACAGATGTGCAATATAGAATCATGCGTTTACTTCAAATTTTCACTGGCATGCTTTCTTGTATTGTAGCGCATCGTGTCTAGAAATTTATAAAGCGCCTCTCGCAGAATAACTATTCAGCGCAGAAGCCCCGGGGAAACTGAAATTCCTTTAGGGAACGCGAGACCGATGAGGAAAATGTGTATTTGGAAAATCGCCTTCTGATATACATATATTATCAGAGTACGAGGTATGTGTTTCCGGATGCGGTATCTCGTTGATGCAGGATTAGAGAGATAAAAATAGATCTATGTTGACTAATTAAGAGAAGGGAGTTTTCGCGTTGTTAGAAATTGTGACGGGAGTCCGTAGCTATAAAAGGGAACGCAAAGTCGACCGCGATCGAGATGGGTGGAAGGAATACGGATCGGAAAAGAATTGAGACTCTTGAGGCTACACTGAAGATGCGAACACAGATAAGTCTGAGGCAATCATGTTTGGCTCACGCCAGCGATTGCGCTCTTTCCCTTCTCATTCTAGCGTTGACCTTGCTGGCACTGTTGTTCCAATATCAAAGACTATCAAAACACTTGGGGTCACTTTGGACAGCAATCTCACATTCCAATCCCACATAACAAACCTTTACAAATATTGTTTCTATCATATCAGGGCAATACGACACATAAGGTCTGCTCTTACCAAAGACATGTCACAGACCATAGCCTGTTCTCTTGTCTGCTCTCGCTTCGATTATGCCACCTCTGTGTTTGCAGGCATGTCAGATCTTCAAGACAACAGGCTTCAACACATCCAAAATTCTCTGGCTCGCTTGGTGCTGCGTGCATCTTCTCGTCCAAACTCATTAACTCTGCTCCATCAGCTGCATTGGCTTCCTGTAGAATTCAGCATTAGATTTAAACTCGCCTGCTTAACATATATATATAACCCTCACAATGTGCACTCCTACCTACCTTCAACGGTCTACGTTAATAATCGCGATCACAAAACTGCGACCGTCAAAATAGCGATCACAAAATAGCGACGCATAAAATCGCGACTGCGGTAAAACAGCGAGCCTCAAAACAGCGATTAGGCTTGCAATGATAGACAGTAGAAATCAGAATAAGGGTCGTGATCTCTAATTTCAGTCTCCAAGTTTAACATTACACACGTGGGTAATCTTCAGTTTAGGTACATAAATTAAATGTACACTTTTAATGTGGATAGTCATCAGCAATTATGATGATTGATGAAAATATATCTGAAACTGGAAGCTGGATGATCGATAAAAATATTACGTAATAAAACTTAAACCAGAAGTTGAATGAGCGATGAAAATATGGTAACCTTGGCTTTTAGCGTATGAAATCATTTAAAGCGCATGAGGGATGAAAACATTTCATAGTAAAACTCAAAGTTGGAAGATTGAGGAAAATATATTTAAAACTAGAAGCTGGATGATCGATGAAAATATAACTAAAACTAGAAGTTGGATGACGGATGAAAATATAGCACAAACTTGAAGCCAAAATACTGGCCAAAGAGAAAGCTTAATGCAAATGATTCCAATGAAAAATAATTGAAGTAGGCCTACCTAAACTGCAGGATTACCACATTTGTTATATGTATAACTCGTCAGACATTAGAAGACATTGGAAATAAATTGAAGAAATCGCTGTATTGGTTGTCGTTATTTTGTGCACTAGCTGTTTTGTGCATCGCTATTTTGTGATCGCTATTTTGACGATCGCGGTTTTGGGATCGCGGTTATTAACGTAAACCACTTCAACCACTACTCTCTTCTTACATCCCGTTACGTAGTCTGCAGTCCTCGGTAATGAGTCTTTTGGTCGAGCCTAGATGGAGAACTGCCATGGGCTCTCGTGCATTTCATGTTGCAGTCCCCTATCGACTACCAATGTTTATCCGTTGCTCGACCTCTTCTTCTTCCTTCAAGACACGCCTCAAAACTCATTACTTCTCACTGGCTTTCAACAATATGGATGGATATCTAATTGCTCTTCACCTGGCGTCTGACTAACCGCATTTCTTTGTGACTTTGCGAGCTTTAAAAATGTTCGAAATAATAATAATAATTCGAACAGATATGATCGTGATTATTGTAAGAGACTCTCTACGATTTCCTGCGAATTCATACTCGGCGAATTTTTCATAATTTTTTCTGGAATTTTGCAGGTCTGCAAGTTCCACGATGGAGAGAGAGGTCGTTATTTCCAACCGTGCTTCAACTTCAACGAAGAGCGTCGGAAACAAGAAAGACACGTTGACCACGTGGATCGGGACTCGTCGGACGACGAAACAAGGACTCCGAAAAAGCGAATGCTAAAGGAGGTAAGTAGCAGTGGAGAACCCAGCGAAAGTGAAATGGAAAGTGAAATGGAGGTAACAAAAGAAGAAATAGTAAAGGAAACCTTGGCAACCGTCACCAAACGAGGTAAGAAACCAAACCTAATAAACCTACAGTGGTAGCGCCATGTGCCGCGCCACGTGTGAAAGTGGGTTTGAACGGGAAATCAACTGCCCCGGGCTAGGATTGCCAGATACATGGGTATCCAGAGGAGGACACATAAAGCCGGAAAGGAGGACAAAGGAGGACAAAGGAGGACGCATTGAAACTCCAGAGTCAGAGGGTCTCCCAAGTAACCAAGAAAGGAAGTCACATTGAAAAATACTGACAAAAAGAAACCACAGACTAACGTAAATAAAATTAACACTTTGACCATAGATACATTGTAACATTACTCAGATCATGAACTAGAAACGTTTGGAAAATAGCGCTGCAATAGAAAATAAATGAGTACGTAGATTACCAGTAGTTAGGGGAACTTAATTAGGGAAACTTAATTAGGGACAACATGCGCGTTAAGTCGTTAAATAATAGCCAATAGACCAATACAGCAAACATAAAAAAGACGGACATTTTCCAGGGTTTTTGCTTTGCCTGCCGGACAGAGGACATGAGGCCAAAAAGGAGGACATGTCCTCCTTTTGCCGGACGTCTGCAACCCTACCCTGGGCAGGCAAATTGTCCAGACTGAATCGTTAAATCAAATCAGGCCCAAAGGTAACTTTCAGTGTAATTACTACCGGACACCGATAACAACTGAAAAACGAGCAGAACTGAAAGACCTGTTCAAACGCTTTATTTACTTTGTTTAAATCGCGACCAAGGACCTTTAAGAAGGCGATGTTGACCGCCAACCTTTGTGTGATCAAGACTATCCATATTTCCGGGGATAGCCTTAGAATTGTTTGCAGGACAGAAGCTGACAAACAGAAAATGAGAACCATAGACCAAATCGACGGAAAGAAAACAGAGTGGAGCGAATCATGTGTCCTCACTCGACCAGCTAGACCGGAAAACAACACAAAAATCATCCGAGGTAAGTTACGATGTTGAATGCGACAACGTGGAAACTCGAAATGCGTCAACTGCTCTGTGCATCCCACAGGCAGTGTTCTCAGTATCTGGAGACCAAAGAGGCCATCAAGGTAAGAACGGTGCAAGAACTGAAACTCGGTAAAGCCATTCAAAAGGTAAGGCAGGTAAAACAACAGTCGCAGAAAGACCAAGGTAAGCCATAAAGGCTGATAAAGCGAGGAATAAGCCTGAACTCAACCTGACACAGAAGGAGCAACCAGACGAACGACGTTTACAACTGGCAGATTTCATCCGGCTGATGGAAACCTCTCCATTCGAAGTGAAGAGACTCGACAGCTACAAGAAACCTCAAACAGAGTCAGAAATCCATCTCGAAGCAGGTGTGTAGGCCTAATTATATTGTTGGTTTCATGGGTCTTCTGAAGGATGACACCAAGGAACGGGAAAATGTGTTGAATGCAGTTGTTACAGTCGGAAATGCTCCCTGCCTCAACGGAGGCATTAGATTTGGGACCAAAACCAACGAAGGTAAATAATTTACGTGTAAGTAAATTTGCCAGTGATTTAAAAAAATTTTAACACGTCATATGGATCCGCTCACAGTCGTACAGTGGAACTGCTGTGGTTTTCGGGCTCGCATATACGAGCTCAAAAGGTTTGTATCCTGTTGTACTATTACTCCTGATATTATATGTGTACACGAAACATTTCTTAAACATAATCACACTCATAGGACTGATGGGTACGCCATACTTCGACAAGACAGCCCAGAGCCCCGTGGGGGTGAACTGGCCATATCGGTCATGTTATGTTACAGTTGGAATGAATACATGGCATCGAGTGGCAAGGAATCGAAATATCAAACTTATTAATGTTTACATATCTCCTAGCATAATAGTAACTAAAGATCAGTTAATTATGCTATTTCCAGAACGCAGAAGCATTATTGTTGGAGACGTCAATGCTCACAGCAAAGGATGGAAATGCACTACAAACAGCAGAAGAGGAATCGATCTGGAGGAGATTGTCATGGAAAAGGACCTCGTGGTCCTGAACACACGGCAACCAACACTCAACCCTAGGGTAGGATCTTTAAACAATTCTGTCATTGATCTAGCTATTACAAATATAGATGGCCTTATGATGCACCCACAGCATCCTGAACACCAGCTTCGGATCTGACCACAAGGTCACGATTACCAGAGTCGACGAAGTGGCAGACGTCGAAGAGAACGAAGGACTGCATCGCTGGAGTTTAAAGAATGCTGACTGGAAGGTATTTAAACAGTTAGTACAGCGGCATAGCAAATCGAATGGTCAGAATAGAGTAGACTTTTGCGATGCTAATAAGCATACCAAATGGTAACAAAATCTACTGAGAAACCTTTTATATAAATTTTTTGGAGTTCAGCCATATATTGACCCGTATAGACATTATTAGTGTAGTTGTGCTGCAACAACAATAGTAATTTAAACTGTAATATTTTAATAATATAAATAAAAATCGAGTAATTTATTAAAAATCCAAATGGAAACCAAAATCTACATTGAAAACCAATGAAGCAAAACGGTCCTAAATCTTATTTGCAGACCACTTCCCAAAATTATGAAAAATTCATATTTTATTTTTTCCCGCCATTTTTTCCCGCCAAAAAAATTAGATTTAAGCAGTGGCCCAATATCTATATCTCTTGGTACTACTATGTATGATGTCTGTGCCAAATTTCATGCTTGTATCACAAAATGCACAATCACTTCAAATATCGGAGCTATGCCGCTGTACTAAGTCTAGTATGATTAGAATTCATGATGGTATAATATCTGACGATGTCGATGCAACATTCCAACATTTCATGGAAGATTTGCACGAAACCGCTTCCTCTGCTATACCAGAGCGAAAGGTAAATTCCATAATTAAACGGCATGAACCATTACTGTTTTGGAAGTAGAATTGTTCACAGGCATCTATGAAAGAAACAGGCTACGAAATAAGTCAGCCAGATGGAAGAACCTGGAAGACCAGATCGAATTCCAGCAGCACCGGCGAAGACCAAAAAACATATTGGACACGGCTGGACGGAAGTGGGAAGACTTCTCTTCCACCTTAGACAACCATTCTAAGCTCGGACCGGTGTGGGGAATGGCGCCGAGGATGAAAGGTGCACCTGCCCAGAGAAGCATTCCAACCCTGACATCGGAAGGAAGAGAGGCCGAATCGAACTTTGACCAACGCCAAGACGAACAGCACTGAGAACTTCAGTGACGAATTCAGAAAACATGTACACGACAACGAACGAAACACTACTTCTGATCCTCCTCAATCCGTCACCTTCAGTCTCCATGACCTGAAGGAGGCCATTAATGGCGCCAAGAAGAACCGAAGCCAAGAAAAGGACAAGATCCCGTACGAGTTGATCCAGCAAGTTCTCTTGAAGATTTACTACAGCGCCTGGAACAACGGCAGCCTGCCTCGAGACTGGAAACATGCGATCATCCTTCCGATCCTCAAGCCATCCAAAGACCCCACGATACCGGAATCGTATTAGTCCGATCTCTCTTACCTCCAGTCTGTGTAAGATCACGAAGAGAATGACCACGAATCGTCTGCAGTGGTATGTGGAAAGGAAAGACCTGCTGACGAAGGACCAGGCAGGCTTTCGGAAGCACAGAAGTACCATCGACCAGGTCATCCGCCTTCAGGACAAGATCAGCAAAAGCCTGAAAAGTCTTTGGAATCTTCATTGACTTCGAGAAGGCCTACGACACGATCCATGTTGCAACTCTCATGAAGAAGGTCTAAGACCTGGAAGTCATCGGCAACATGTACAACTGTATCAATGACTTTCTGACTGACTGAACCTTCAGGTAATGGTGGGCGCCAAACTCTCTGTGCGTCGCCTCCAGGAAAACGGAACACCACAGTGTTCTCTCATCTCACCCGTCCTGTTCCTGATCATGAACAACGACATTCCACGAGACGGAGCAGAGATGTCGCTCTTTGCCGAAGACAGCGCTCTGTTCACCGCCGGAAGAAACCTTATGGTACTGCAGGACCGAGCGCAGAGATCGATGATTCAAATCCAACGCTGGTGCGATGATAATGGATTCAAACTCTCAATCGCGAAGACGACTGCATTGGTCTTCAGTCTCAGCAAGAGAGGGGCAGCCGACGTGGATCTGAAGGTTCTTCGAAAGAAGATGGAGGTCAGCACCACTGACAAATTCTTTGGTGCAGTGTTTGATTGTAGATTGACTTGGAATACACACATTGAGTACGTGGTGACAAAATGCAGGAAGAGACTCGGACTCCTTCGGTCTGTGTCGGGCAAGAAGTGGGGGGGGGAAGCAAGAAGGAACTTCTGATACTCTGCCGAGCTCTGATTCGACCGATCCTGGACAACGGGGCAGTCGCGTTCTGAAGACGGAAAACATCCAAGCACAAGCGCACAGGATCTGCTGTGGAGCTGCTCATGGAACGGTTACAGCAGCTGTCCAGAACGGGTACGGGGAGATGCCACTACATCTACGATGGCTCGGTGGCAGTCTGAAGAAGGGTGTCAAGATCGTTACCAGCAAAGACCACGCGGCAGAGGAGGTGATGATGGATCACTGGACCTTGCACACGGATAAATTCCAATAAGGCAAGGAACCGTTGTTTCAACGCTCCAAGGACTTCTTCGACACGAAGTATGAAGAGTGCAAGGTCCAGGGTTCCAGAAATCGCCTCCCTGGAGGAACGAACGCATCCATGTCGACCGGTCGCTGACGAACTCCATCGACAAGAAGACCATATCGCCTGAAATCCAGAAGACGCTCTCTCTACAGCTCATCGACAAGTATCGAAACCACATCTGCATATACACGGATGGGTCCAAGTACGAAGACACTGCCGCAGCAGCAGCAGTCGTGATTCCTGAGATCGGCTACAGAAGAATCCTGAGGCTGGCGTGCTCGTCCAGTGTGTTTGCAACCGAATTGACGGCGATATGGGACGCTATCGACTGGATCTGCAAGAACCGAACGTCCACAAGGGGCAGATTCGCCATCTTCACGGATTCTCTCCGTCCTGCGGAGTCGGTGAAAACAAAACGGTCTTACTCGAGACCAACACTGATGATCGAGGTGCTCGAAAGTATCAACAGACTTGGGCCAGGCAACGTCAAGGTGGTCTGGGTCCCGAGTCACGTGAGTAGGCCTATCCGTGGAAATTAATAAGCTGACGCAGAGGCTAAAGAAGGACTCTATCTACCGGAAGTCAACTCCACTACGTACATCGAGAGAAAGGAAATGCTCGGGAAAATCAAATAATACGTAGTGGGAAAGTGGCAGAAGGAATACACCGACAAGGGAGCCTTCTACAAGAAGATCGAACCGCTTGTGTCAACCAGAATCAAGTACACGGATAGTCCGCGGAAACAAGAGGTCCAGATAACCAGACTACACTTGGGTAAAGTGCTGCTCAACAAGTGGCTTCACACGATGAAGATGCACCCTGACGGATACTGCGAGGAGTGCGAAGTCCCGGACACCTTCGAACACCTCCTCTTGGAATGCTCACGGAAGAACATTAGCCGAACCATACGGAACAAGTGCCAAGAACTCGGAGTCGACTGCACCATAAAGAACATCCTCGAGATCAGAAGTCTGCAGACGGAGGTGGTAAGAGTTATAGGCGAGCTCAACGATGGTAAGATTCTCTAGAAGAAGAGGATATCCTCTCCATCGACCAAAACAGTAGAATTATGAACTTCATATTTTATATTACTTTGACAATGCAGCATAAATGTGGTTATGCACACAAGAAATGCTTCCTAACACGATATTAAAGAAAGCCTTTTGTGTAAATACAGTGTAGATAAGAATTTAGATGTGTATTATAAAATAATAATAATTTAAAAAATCAAAAAATATATATAAAATTATATAACAGCAACTAACCGCAAATCTTCGTAACTTCACACGATGGGTCCATAGAGTAGTGGTAACATCACTGGCGTGATGAGCAAGCGGTAGCGGGATCGCTTCCCGCAACCCTCCCAAATTTAGGTCCACTCAGCCTTACATTCGCTAGATGGCGCGTTTGTGGGCGCCTTACATGGCTGCCATGTACAGTTAAATTCGACTCCTGTAATAACTTGTGATCATCCGTCCATACTGATTTGTAATCACACCTCGTTATTGTCAGTTCGAAGATATTAAACGATTATTATTATTATTATTATTATTATTATAAAAAATTTTGCCCCAAGGTACATATGATCCCTTGGGGACTTAAATATTAATTAAAATAAGCAAATCATCTGGAACGGCCTCTATTCCTCAGGATTCGAGAGAGGGAAAGTGCTGCGGAAGGCTACTGCATTGAAGCGTTGGATTGTCAGCGTCAGGCGTTGGAAGAGGAAATTATTATTATTATTATTATTATTATTATTATTATTATTATTATTATTATTATTATTATTATTATTATTATTATTATTATTATTATTATTATTATTATTATTATTATTATTATTATTATTATTATTATTATTATTATTATTATTATTATTATTATTATTATTATTATTTTTTTTTTACCCGAGGTATATAGGATCCCTCAGGTGTCAGATACTACTTAAATATGTTGACTCTGGAGTGGCCGTCCTGGTCAAGATCTGGAACAACGAATAATAATAATAATAATTATTATTATTATTATTATTATTATTATTATTATTATTATTATTATTATTATTATTTTTTTTATTTTTATTTATTTTTTTTTTTTATTATTATTATTATTATTATTATTATTAACTTGGTAGCCTAGAGATCGAGCGTTGGACGATAATTGCGGCGCTATGTAGAGCATGTTTATTTCGATAAGTTCGATAGTCTGGAGGACCGAACTGGATCATCATCGAATAAATAATTGTTAACTCTGAAATTGGATTTAAGACGATTCGCTGTTTCAATCGGTGGTAAGTCCATTCTCTTCGTGAGCGGAGCCAAGTCGATATATATCTTACAAGTGTATATTTACCGATGCGCTGTTAATTTGAGATTAGTTCTTCGCTTATTGTCGTGCGAAATCTCTTATTACCTCGCCACACGCGGGTTAAGAAACTAAATTGGATTACACCCAAATTCTGCATGCGAAACGGTCAGTAAGGGATCTGTACTTCTGTACAAAGAAGACCAAGACAAAAATATACGAGACAATGATACAACCCATTTTCCTATATGGATCGTAATGTTGGACAATGCGAAAACAAGATGAAAGAAGAAATCTTACAGCAGAAATGAGCTGGCTGAGGAAGATCGCAGGGATTTCAAGACTGCAGAAAATAAGAAACGATGACATAAGACAATCATTAGCCATCAAAACAACTCTACTAGACAAAGTCGTTCAACGAAGACTCCGATGGTTTGGACATGTAGAGAGAATGCCAATTGACAGATTCCCACACAGTGCACTACATGCAAGATTCGAAGGGAAACGACACAAAGGCAGACCAAGGTTAGGCTGGATAGATAATATAACTGAGGACATAACATCACTTGAACTAACATTAAGGGGGGCAATAGACTTGACAAATGACCGAGGACAATGGAGATCATTTATTCGTACCCATCGCCGCCAAATGACTGGCGTCAGGAACTGATGATGATGAATATGACTTCTGTCGTATTAACTCTCGATAAACCTAAGCTTAGAGTTTTACATGAAAGACCCCTTACTTCAAATCTGCAGAAGACTGTAATCTATATATCGTTAAGATTAATAATTATTAGTGTAAGATTAATTAGTGTTTCATTTGGAATAAAACTGACAAAATTTGTGTGTAATTTTGTAATTATGGAATCACGGGATCATTGTTATAGCAAGCCCTGGAACGATAGAGTGCTATTCCAGAGAAGAGTTTTGAGCGCCTCTCCCGTTTAGAACGTTAAGAACTTTCGGCTGTTAATAAATTCCTTAAATACGAACCCTGGTTACAGCTTTACTGGGGTTTTTTGCCTGTCCGGTAGCCGTGCCTTTCCACTTAACCATCAGCCTGGATACAATTCCGGTGTGTACTAGAGAAACCGCACGAAACCCTATTAATAGGGATGGATTACAGAGGACCGAACGCCTCTGTGGTATGCCAAAGAATGGATAATACATCATTATAGGAACCCTGGTACTAACACTGGATGTCAATTTGCACATAACTCGGATCCCAGTCCAAGGGGAGGTAGGGATAGTTCCGACTGGCCTATGGTTTGGACTCCACTACGATGCGAACGGTTGTCGAGCGATGATGCGAAGACGGCGATGTCGACGGAGCAGACGAAACCGAACGCGACAATGATAATAATTATTTGTAATATAATCAACCGTAACCTAATCATATATAATTTTATGTGTGTAAAGACTGAGCAATACATGACAGATCAAATTAAATGAGACATAATTATATTGACTGTAGATCTTACTAATGACTCAAAGATATACTCTGCAAAGGCGCAACTTCCACATACCGAATCGCCGCAGGGCGCAAGATATTTCATGGAACGACGGTCTTTCTCTACAGTCTGACTTCCAGCATCCTAAATAATGATACACACCCAATCTGCAATAAGGTCATCCAGAATAACCAATCCAATAAACAATTTGAAACAGGAATGTTCTAAGTTGAGCAAGAAATGGCACAAACGACTGAGCAGAACGAGCAGATACAGGTAGATCATTCCAAAATTAAGTCCGATAAGTGAAAAACCTCGCTCATCAAGTCCAGTTCTAGTTTTGAGTATGTCCAGAGAAAGACAAACAGATGAACTTGTTAGATAGTGATATAAGACTGTGAAATATAGATTGATTTTATTCAATAGGCCTATAGTAAAAAACGTTGAACAGCTACAAAAAGAGTAATAGCCACAGACATAACTGCATAAAACAACAAAAGTTATAAATACTTGAAAACGACACTGTTCATCGCATTGTGGCGTGAAAAGCATTTCTTTACCCTCATGCCGTAACCTATATATATATATATATATATATATATATATGTATATATATATATATATATATATATATGTGTGTGTGTGTGTGTGTGTGTGTGTGTGTGTGCGTGCGTGCGTGCGTGCGTGCGTGCGTGCGTGTGCGTGCGTGTGTGTGTGTGTGTGTGTGTGTTCCAGGCAATCTAGCTCAAATATCCACTGAACCTGGGCAAATTGCTTCAGAAACTTTTTAAACGGTTTCCTGTCCAGAAAAAGTTGCTGAATAACATATCCAAAATTCGACAAAAATCGGAATAGGGGAACACCCCAAAAATGTATTTCAAAATGGCGGATTAGGGTTTCTAAGAAATACCGATAAAAATACAAATAATGTGCAATTAGAGCTGGGTAAAATGTTTCAGAAGGTCTTTAAACAATTTCCTGTCGAGCAAACATTGCTGAATAACATATCCAAAATTCGACAAAATCTGCCTACCGGAACACTCCCAAAAATGAATTTCAAAATAGGCGGATTGGGGTTTTCTAACAAATATCAATAATAATACAAATAATTTGCAATTAGACTTAGGCAAAATTGCTTCAGAAGATTTCTAAGCGGTTTCCTGACCAGAAAACATTGCTGAATAACATATCCAAAATTCGACAAAATCGGACCACGGAAACACTCCCAAAAATGAATTTCAAACTGGCGGATTGGCTGATTCATAAAGAAATACCAACAAAACTAATTTACACTCTAATCTTTGTACTTGGCCTGTGGACCCGTTTGGTGTTGAAGAAATATATGACTTCCACTTAGTCAGTGGGTTCCTAGACATGAAAAATTACCGACATGCTTGTCGGCCAAATTGCCATGAATGACGTTATTGCTAAATCCAATATGGCCGCCTTCGACCATATTGGAAAATTCGCCTTTTTTTCGTACAGTATATGCACTTGTAATACTTCTAATATTACTGATGTCGGTATGTAGAATTCACTTCTGATATTGTTTTCGTCAAATGGGGTCATCTTCACCTTGAAAGGTCATGGTCAAGGTCATTTTATTACGTTGATGACGCCATCAAGCTAACTTCCCATCAGTCGGTAAATGTCAAGTTTTATGTCACAGGAAGACCTCTAAATTAAAAGATAGGCAGACCCCAGTCAAGGACAATTAGACCACAAAGCTAAAGATGGGCAGATCCCCAGCCAAGGAGAGGTAGACCTCTAAGCTAAGGACAGCTAAAGATAGGTGGACCCCAGCCAAAGACGGGTGAGCCCCGAAGCTAAATATGGGCAGAGCCCAGCCAAGGACAGGTAGACCCTAAGCTATAGATGGGGAGACTCTAGCCAAGGACAGGTAGCAGTGGCATTGCGTAGTAAGCTCCAGACTCTTCGACACTTGCTGGATGGTCTGCTCGACCTTCGTGTCACATCCGACAGCGTAGAACCAACCTGGGCGATCTTAAACAACCCACTGGTTCACACAGAAGCGCCAGTAAAGTTCAGGATGTGTGAACTTCAACACTTTGATTTGTGGTAGGAGCCACACGCAATGCCACTGCCACCTGTCCTGGGGTCTGCCCATCTGTAGCTTTTAGATCTACCTGTCTTTGGCTGGGGTCTGCCCATCTTTAGCTTAGGGGTCTATCTGTCCTTAGCTTACGGGTTAACCTATCCTTAGCTTAGAGGTCTACCTGTCCTTGGCTCGGGTCTGCCCATCTTTAGCTTACGGGTCTACCGGTCCTTAGCTTAGAGGTCTATCTGTTCTTGTCTGGGGTCTGCCCATCTTTAGCTTCGGGTCTACCCGTCCTTGGCATATACTTTCGATCCACCCTACTATATGTTCTGTAACGGTATAGGGGTTATTGTCCGGGATTATTGTCCGGGATTACTGTCCGGGGTTCTTTGCATGGGGTTTATTGTCCGGGAGTTATTGTCCGGGGGGTATTGTCCTGTTACCCGACAACAAAGGTGTATCCTCTGACAGCACCACATCCGATATATCATCAGAATCTGAGGTCGGACCTACAATGCCAGAACTTTAAAAACTAAAGTTTCCGGAATTTCGTTTAGATAACTCATGTGGGCAGTGACCCCCAGAAACAGCGTTGGTTATTTCCCAGATATTTCTGGTCTGTACCGAGTTCCTTTAAGTTGACATTTGGCAGTGGTTTTATTAGCTTCATATACTTGTCATGGTAAGCAAAGATACCTAACTGAGGATCTACTTGCATCCTCCCATATCCGAGAGACTCTGAGGTCATGCTCTAGCTCTCTATGCCCCAAAAGTGTTAAGGGCCAATGAACTCCCTGCTCTGGACTTGCACACGGTTGCTGGTGAGACCACGCTTGCTCGGCTTGTGATTGAGGCCCCGGCGTGGTGGGCAGTGCCGTCTTAAGGCATGGGTACGCTGGGCAGTCGCCAGAGGCCCACGATTCTAAGGGCCCCACGATTCTAAGGGCCCCAAATTAAAAAAGACAAAAAATTAAATGTGTGCGTGACCTCCACACGTGGCAGTACACTGGGCCTGAGATCCAAGGCGAAAGGCCTCTAGTGCTGTTAAGACGGCACTGGTGGTGGGGTTGCGCTACCGCTGATGACCGTGCCCGCCTGGATAGGTTTCTAGTCCGTATACGTAGAATGGGTTACCTGTCGCGGGATGTGAGGGATGTGGGGGTGATGGTGAGCGATGCGGATGACAGATTTCTGCGGTCGGTCATTTGGTGCTGGACCAATGTGCTCCGTCCTTGTGCTTCTCATCTACGGTTGTGCGTCGCTACAGTCTAAGACCGAGGCCGCGTGCTTTTTCCCTGTCCCTCAAAGATGACAGAAACTTCATATTTAGGGTCTTGTATAAAAAAAAACCAGTAGCCATGCTGTCAATGTTGTCGCTTGCTTAGTTAAATTAACTTTTAGTTAACGGCTCTACTCATGTGGTAATGGCTTGCGACCAGTGGCGTACCGAATGGGGGGGCAGAGGGGGCGAGTCGCCCCTGGCGGCACTTTTCCAGGGGCGACAAAATAGGGTTGAAGAAAATTTTTAAAAAGAGTGAATTTTGGATAAAAAATGAAGAATTAGGAGAGAAAGAAAGAAATAAACAGATGGAAAGAATGAAACCGTCACTTTAGTCAAGTCAACTTGGTTTCCGTTGATCGTTACAAGAGGCATCACTCTCAGAGGTCTACGTTAAACGATCAACAGAATTGCAGGAAAGGAAGCGGAATAGCATTTATCTAGTGAACTGTAAACAGAGTAACAGACTATACACAGCATAGTCTGCTTTAAAGCATTTTCTTATTTTGCCGCCCTTCATAATCATATATATATATATATACAATTATAATATTTATATTATATATTCACGCCTATATAGGTATAGGACCTGGTATCAAAATTAAAAATTTAATGACTTAGAAAACAATTTAAGCACAAACTATCAATATCACCACCTCAGCGTGTCATCACTAAGTTTAGTTCTCTTTTTAAAATTAATTTTAAAATTGGTCTGGTTTTGACAGAAATTGACTGCATGATTTTGTCATTTGAAATTACCACTTATCCTTTTAACAGAATTTAGTAATGGTACTCAGTTATTTTTGAATCTCAGGTACTCGCTACTAAGTTGAAAATGTATAGCTTAAACGGATAATTAAAAAATACAGTAAAAAGTTAAAGATGAAATTGTTTAGCCCAGAGGTTTTCAAACTTTTTGGACCAGGGACCCCTATTTTTTCTAGGCATAGCTCGCGGACCCCAGTATTTACAAAGCAAAATTAGTCCCCTATCCTTAAAATTTAATTAAAAAAATAACAGGCAGATAGACTATTTCCACAATACACGCTTGCTTATTTATGACGCTGAGCCTGCTGCATGAGGACTATTATAATATAAAAAGTAACACTAAATAAATTGTTATTAACTCCCTGCAATAACTATGGAACACAGTCATTTTTAAAATAAATGAATAACATCGGTTTCGCAAAAAGCCAGTTATGTCAGCAAGAGGGATGTGCAGCAGCTGCTTATAGTTTTAGCTATAATTTTAATTGTTAATCCCGTATCAAATTTTAGTTATATTATCATCGTTGATCCAGCTTCCAGTTGTAGTTATATTTTAATCGGTGATCCCGCTTCCAGTTTTAGTTATATTGTCATCGCTGATCTCGCTTCTAGTTTTAGTTATATTTTAATCGTTGACCTAGCTTCCAGTTTTAGTTATATTATCATCGTTGATCCAGCTTCCAGTTTTAGTTATATTATCATCGTTGATCCAGCTTCCAATTTTAGTTATATTGTCATCGCTGATCACGCATCTAGTTTTAGCAATATTTTAATCGTTGATCCAGCTTCCAGTTTTAGTTATATTATCATCGTTGATCCGGCTTCCAGTTTTAGTTATATTATCATAGCTGATCACGCATCTAGTTGTAGCAATATTTTAATCGTTGATCCAGCTTCCAGTTTTAGTTATATTATCATCGTTGATCCGGCTTCCAGTTTTAGTTATATTATCATCGCTGATCCCGCTTCTAGTTTTAGTTATTTTTAATCGTTGATCCAGCTTCCAGTTTTAGTTATATTATCATCAAGTTCACTGCAGCCAACTTCTGGCTGATCATCCATCACAACCTCCAAGGAAGAAGTATACTGACTCTAGTGCACGGATTCTGGCCGTCATTACCAACTACAATGAGCACAATGTTCTGGACTATCTACGTGGAATAGCTCACAACCTTTCCTCTTAAGTGCAATAAACTAATTAACAATAGACAGTATTTTCTGTTGCACATTTAATTTCATACTGTGACGTTGCATGGTTCTCTAATATAATATGTCTATAAATTAATATATAAACTGTATGATTAATATACATTATTTGTATATTTATATTATTAATATATCAGTATAGGGGGCTATTGTCCGGGATGTTTTCATGGGGTTATTGTCCCGGGGTCATTATCCGGGGTTATTGTCCCGGGGGTTATTGTCGGAGGGGGTTATTGTCCTAGAACCTTGTTATCGTGATGAAATGATAATTTACAAAAATTTCACGAAAACATTTGAAAAACCTATTTTGGGGAACTTCAACTGGCTTGTGCAGTACTTAATATTATTGTATCTTTAAAAATTTGGCAATATAGTTTCTATACCATGGATCACCAAATGGCAGTTTGGAGAAAGATAAATAAATTATATGAAATTTTTCCATTGTAGATGGTTATTCAACTAGCACATGGGAATAAAGTTTTGATCATCTTTTCCTGGCAGTCATGTGGTCTCCGGCGCAGAGCATACGTCCGCCGTTTAATTGGTGGAAATGGGCGACTGAGAAAATGATTAAAATTCCAGATGACCGCCTAGAGAAGCCTGTTGTCAGCGTCTTCGATCATACTGACCACATCCTAGGACAAATAAATGACCTTCATTTTAAAAGTCGCTTGACCTTTATGTCAATTATGAATATCTCAGTATCAGTGAGGCATAGAAAGATATTCTCCGTCCAAGATAGGTTCGTTGTGGCTGTGTAAATCCAACAGAGTTACAACCAGTGTAGTGTGACCATCGTATGACCATCGCATAACCTTGTAGTTCAAGGTCACTTGAACTTTGCGCTTAGCTTTCGTCTCGCTGGAACTTGAAGCATTAGGCTGATGTTCCTTGTGTCCATTTCATGATTTTTGGGGTCGAGGATTCCAGAAAAATCTAAGCAGCACTGTACGACCATCGAATGACCTGGTAGTTCAAGGTCACTTGATCTGTTTTGGTTAACCTCTGAATGGTGTTCTCTGTGTCTATTGAGGACTTTATTACGCCCGAAGGCAGAAATAACAAGTCAAATTACACAGTAGTAAAACATACACGCTGCATAAACCGAATTTCAAACGCACAAACTATGAAAATTAAACACAACTTCAAAAGCACAAACTACGAAAATTAAACATAATTTCAAATGCACAAACTAAGAAAATGATCGTAAATGGCAGTTGTGAGACTATAATTTTATTTGCTATTCAAAATGGCAACGAGTTCAGAATCATAAAGGAAATGCTCTCCAAAGTAACACCATAAAATTTTTTGAAGAAGGTTAGATGTTGAACGAGCTATTCGCCACTAGAACATCATGCGACGTTTCTTAATAATGTGATGCAAGGCCACAGATGAAGCCTTTAACAGATTCCCATTTATTGAAACCAAATAACTTTCTATATACAGAGTTCCAACATGCATTCAGTTCATCTTCCTGTTTCACCGTATATCTAACTACGGCTGAGGCGTAAGTTAATATTGGTAAACAATAGCTTTCTTGCAGGGATAGATGAACCAGCTCGTTAAGATCTTTGGCACGTGCGTAGATGCAATTACAGGCGGAAAAGCAAGACCGTCTCACAGCTTCTGTGCTAAAACTAGGCGATTTACCTTGGTTAATTATCACACCCAGGTATTTTATTGAATGCACCCATGGAATCGAGGCGTCCCCCAAAGTCATGGGAGCAATTGCAAGTTTGGCCAATTTACCTACAGCGATGCAACAAGACTTGGAAGGATTAAACTGCAGCGACAAATCATTAGAAACAGACATACATAGGTCAAGCATGTTTTGCAACCCATTAACAGAAGGGCATAATAATAACATGTCGTCCGCGTAGAGCAGGCAGCCAATGGAGTTGACGTGGCATCCTATATCAAGTTGTCGCAGTCGAACAACAAACAAATTGATGAATGTGTTGAAGAGGGAGGGTGAATGGGGTGATAGAACACTCCCCTGTCTCACACCAAATGTTACTACCACAGCGTACTTTGACCAGTAGTCTGCTATACCAATTTTCTAAAATCATGTAGATACTATCATGGCCGATGGTATACCCGCTTGTAACAATGAGTCGTATAGTTTGTTATTCACAAAACTGTCAAAAGCTTTTCTAATGTCCAAAGAAGCCATGAATACAGAGCTACCCTTATTGGTAAAATGCTCGACTGTTGTCCTTAAGGCAAATATCGCCTCAGTACAACCCATCCCACGTTTAAAACCAAACTGCAACTCATCGATACTAAGAAACTCGTCACAAATTAGAAGAAGTAAATTTTCAAACACTTTAGAAATGACGGGAATAAGGGTGATGGCACGATAATTGTCTACATCGTTTAAATTCCTAGTCTTATCCTTAATGATTCTGGAAGTCACGAAATCTAAAGAGATATACGCAACATTGTATAACAATCGGATGATCGTGTCGTTGAAGGTCACAAGACCTGTCTGGAGTAACCAATTGTTTTCAGGAAAATAAAAGTTTTAGAATGTGGTCTTGGTATCTATTTAATGGTTTTCGAGGTTGCGGAATCCAACTGAAGTATACCCAATATTGTACGATCATTGTACGATCGTCGGATCACCGTGTACTTCAGTGTCACTTGACCTGCTATGGTTGACCTTTGATTTCACACTAACTGCAAGCGATAACAATTTGTGATAATGGTTTTTTGTGGAAGGATCACGACAGTTTCATAAAAATTAGATAAGTCCTTATACACTGTCAGCCACAGAAAAACAAGTAGGTCCTACAATAAACTTTCTACGACAATCTACTTACCTGGAATTGACCAACTGATGGGTTACTTGATTTTCGGATTGCTTGTTGCTTAAAATCGCAGTCTAGACACCAAGATCACTAGACATATGACTGTTCGAGAGATATATATAGCCACTTCAAAGTCTCGGTGAGTGACATCGCATCACGTGTGCAGCATAAACAAATCCCGATGGGTGTTTAAAATATGTCTTTTAATTCCTCCTTCCCAAAAATCATAACTTGACACCAATATTGTCCGTCTAAGATCAATATTTAAGAGGAATCATTGATCCAATGCAATTGCAGCAGTGACGTAAGAGTTTGACGTCATGTCACACGGCGTCACGCAAGAGTAACTATGAAACCAAATCCATTTTGTAAGAATTTAATATATTGAGATAAAGTTCCAAAAGCATTTTTTTTAGTATCTCTTTTCTTTAAAAGTTATGCGTGAAAAACCGCGTAGAGGTAAAATTACCCCAGTTTGCGGTTTAAGGGATAACTGATTGAATGCTTGGAATTAAGGACAGAATATATATTACTTTGTTCATCAACATGTAACAGTGACGTTGTCATTTGAACAATAAATAAATAATTAGAATAATGATAATGCATAATTTTAACTTACCATTAAGAAGTAACTTATAATCTTCTGGAAATGACTGTTCTAGAGGTAAGTTTTTCAGTTCCCCATTAATTGATTTATGTATAAACGTTGTTGGTGCTAGGCCTTTGTGCGGTATGTCTCCAGATAGCATCTCCCATATCACCACTCCATAGCTGAAATTAAAGAATCGTAGCATATCAAGACATGGCAACCATAATAAATCTATATAAGACATACAAGTTTCATCGAACTTACTTCGTGTGGAATGTCACAACCTAATTATTTCATTACCTCACCTGTTGACTTATTGATCGGTATACTTTAATTGTTGATGTCAATGAAGAATGGGCTGCTGTGCACTGCGAACTGTAAAGAGGGTCTTAAGGGAGTCGATGAATGACAGAACCACTTGCAGGATGAATACTAGAGGAATACACCACAGGCTTTCCATTCCAAATTGAAGTCTCACCTCTTCAAGACTTCCTACCATAATTCATCCGATCCTCCGCTTTCCAAGCCTTCTCGTCCTCAATGAAACCCGTCGCAGCAGCTGCTCTACTTTTTCTCTCTGGTCTCTCTGGCAACCGGACTTCGTACTCTGATACGACGCAGCGCTCATGAATAATCCATGCTCTTAATAGCGCTTAAAAAATGTGGAGTTTACGATTACGTATTCGAAAGGCGTCTGACAGATTTGAGAAAAGAGACCGCGACAGGGAGTTGGAGAGTTGAAAAGCGTTTAATTCGTCTTCCTATGTAATGTAGATACCAGACATTATTCAGAGAGAGTATAACCCCGTGGAATCTGAGGCTGGTCGTCAAGTGACACGAAACCATTATCAAACTTATCTTTGTTTGCGAAGGCTACGAATGGAAAAATCCTGACCTAAGCAGGTAAATCTTTAATCTGAAGTTTTATATGCTCATTATGTGAGTGAAAGATAATTTGTCCTATCGCAACTTATCGCCTATGTACAAATTTCAGTGTAATAATCGGATTCGGCTGTTTCAACTCATTTACTCAGGTAATTTCTTGACTTGACTCGGCCCTCGTTTGTGCATCACAGAAATAGCGCTACAGAAATATAGATATAATTGGAATACACTAGATTGGAATATTTTAGACTTGACTCACCTCCATACGTCACTTCTTTTGGAAAACCATTGATTTACAAGGACTTCAGGTGCCATGTAAGCACATGTTCCTACAAATGACATAGTGGTCGTATGTTCGTGTTCTCTGATTTCATCAAAGTCTGCAATCTTCAGAGTAACTACCTTTTGTGAATTACAAGCGTTGAAAGGCTCCATCAGCAAAACTGCATGAAATGAAATATCAATAGACGATATAGTGGTATAGGCATAGTATGTTTGGTTTGGTTTCTAAAGCCAAAGCGCGAGAAGGACGCGCAGAAAATGCTAACAATTATTACTTAATGCAACCCGATAAAGTGAAAAGTTTGCCAGCTTCTAACTAAGTTGCATTTCACAGCAACAACTCGAGGACCCACGAATAAACATAATTTGATCTTCGTATCGAGCCATTTGTCATAATTTGAGTCTAATTTGGAACACACACTTTGATCTTGTATCCAGGTGACGTTGTTTCATGTTCATTATTGAATGGCGATTAACATAGTAAAGAGATTAATAATATGAAAAAGGTGGCTTAAAGATGTAAGAAGATTTTGATGAAGGCACTCACTGTTAGAAGATTTCAAGTCTCTATGAACAATGTTTTTCTGGTGCAGGTACAGCATTCCCTCTGCAATCTGTTTTGCCCAAGCTGTTACCACATCAATCGACAGTTTGTTTCCAGAACCCAGTGACCTTATAGTTTTGTTTAGCGAACCCCCAGACGCAAACTCCATCAAAATGAACATGACTTTCGGAAGTTGGTTTAAATCGACTGAGTGAATTCTCGTTAGGTGTTTATGTTCAAGCGAAGTCCAGATGTCTTTCTTTACTTCCAGATCCCTTTTGAATTCGTCAGTAACTTTCCCTTCTGAGAACGTAGCTTGTTTAATGGCCAGTTGCAAGTCGTGCCATTGAATGGGACCATACACATTACCAGATGCTCCTCTGTTTATATAATAAGTCGAAGTTGTAAATTTGTTGAAAAATTCGGAGTCAAACTTCAGATATCTAGGCACATCCATTATTGGTAGGCCTAATCTAGACAAAGAAGACCAACTCTAGGCTAAAATGAACGTCGGAAATTTATTTTGATTTAAGTTTCTGGCATTTTATTTTGCGGTAGGGCCTACTAGAATGTTACGAAATACTCCTAATCTGACTCATCTAATCCTCCGCCTTCCAATTATTCTCGTCCAAAACGACACCCGCCTTGACTGCTGCTCTGCCTCCTCTCTTAATCTGGCCCTCTGAAAATCGGACTCGGAACTCTTTTGGACTACCCTTTTGAAAATCCCCTCTGATTTGAGTTGGTCTGCTGGAAACTGGACTCGGACTTCTCTTGAATTACTCTCTGGAAACACTTTCTGATTTTTGACGTACAGCTCGTGAATAGGCTGGTGCCCTGCTCTTGGCCTTCGTGTGGCGCTTTAGAAGTTTGGAGATTACGATTACGATTACGAAATATCTTTGAAACTATGTTACCCAAACGCCAAACGACCTATTTCGCACAAAGCTAAACGTCAGTTTACAAATTTTTCTATCTCTAGTTAGACCTACTTAGTTTGACATTTTATGCTGAACTGCCGTACCGGGTACTTCATTTTACAATTAATCTCAAAATTTCAAATACAGTTAACACGTCTGGATTAAAACACACTATGAATATACATGTAAAACTAACAGCAAAGAGATAGATTTTTGGGAATAAAAGAGGAAGGCGTTTCGTTTTTTCTGGGAAAGTTTAGAATACCCTGACTAGGACCAGACGCTTTGATTTTATTCTACCACCCACTGGTCAGTCCTTCAGGATAAAAGCTGTCATCCCTTCAGCATATGAATGACTTTGCTTCATTGGTGACTATACATGTAAACCATAAGCATAATTCAAAAGCAATCATGTTCGGGTCACGCCAAACGCCTGCTTTCTTAATCTTCCCATTTCAGTAGTTGCCCTGCTGGTACTGCTGTTCCGCTATAAAAAAAATCTGTCAGAAACACGTTTCAACCTAGAAGAACAAACCTTTGCAAGACTTCCTTGTTCTTCCCGAGACTTGTCAGTGAGCTTGTCAATTAACAGGAATATATTAGGGCCTATATTCCATTATTTAAGGGCACCCTGCGATTGTAATCATTTTCGAGAGATTTCTACAGCACACAAAAACCTAAGACGCGGGAAGCACCTTATTACTAACTTACAACTTTCTAAAATATTCCTACCCAAAGTACCTCCGCGATCTCTTCACCATCCAGGCAACCCGTTCCATCCTCCTATCTCAGTCTTACTCTACCCTCGGTCACTACTCATTTCAAGTTCTCCAACCGAGCTATATCCAATGCAACACTCGGAACAATCTCCTCTCTGAGTTCCGCAGATTCTCGGAGTTTCATTATCATTGCAACCCTGCCTACATTCTCCTCCTTATGCTCCATTGCTTCTCTATCCATCGGCCCCGGGCATTCCCTCAAAATTGAAGTCCCACCTTTTCAAGAACTCCTAATCTGACTCATCTGACCTTCCACCTGCCAAATCTTCTCGCCCTAAACGGTAAGCGGACAATTCGTCGCAGGACAATTCGGCGCGGACAATTCGTCGCCGGACAATTCGGCGCGGACAATTCGTCGCAGGACAATTCGTCGCCGGACAATTCGGCTCGGAAAATTCGTCGCAGGACAATTCGTCGCAGGACAATTCGTCGCAGGACAATTCGGCGCGGACAATTCGGCGCGGGACATTTCGTCGCGGAAAATTTATATAATATCAAATGTTATCGCGGAAAATTTATATAATTAATCAATGCGGGATGATTAACTGTCGTCGATTTACTGGGGCATATCGCACATCTGAAGTTGGAGTAATTGAAACACGTGATCTAATTAATAACACTAATCAAATTAATCAATGAGGGATGATTAGCTGTCGTCGATTAATTGGGGTATATCGCGCATCTGAAGTTGAGCGGATGGTTGCAGGTGAAGAACCCCCTTTGAAGAAGGAGAAATATCGAGATCTGGATCGTCGATTGCGCACTGTTGTGCTGGATTACGAAAATCGAACATCAATCGAATACTTACGGGGATGCAATCACAACATAAATTAAATGGATTAACAAATTAACCCGGACAGGATTATTCAACTGTTTTTTTTATTACCATTTAGTTGTGTTAGATTAGTAATTTTTGGATTACATATTAGGGTGTCTGTATTCATACAATTATTTTAGGACAGGATTATTCTAATTTTTTTGACTAACAATTAGTTGCATTAGATTAGTAACTTTTGGATTTCATATTAGAGTATTATAGGCCTATATTCCTTTAAAACTCAATATTAAATGTCATGGTGAACTCGACAATCTACTATTATACTTCACTTTTAATGTTGCTGTTTATTTCTATGGTGGCTTAATGAAGCAGTTACAATTTTATATTTTGATTAACCACGCCGAATTGTCCG